>QDHC01000780.1:527530-550735 GCA_013186455.1 Papilio dardanus tibullus | reverse complement strand
GGCGGCGGCGGGCGGCGGCGGGGGCGGGGGCGCGGACTACAGCGCGCAGTGGGCGGAGTACTACCGCGGCATCGGCAAACTGAAGGAGGCCGAGGCTATCGAAGCGCAGATGAAGCTTAAGGTATGACGTCATCACTTATACAGGGTGTCTTTATTTAACAACTCAGACAAAAAAGAATATAAACATAAAGGTAACAACATTTTGAAAAATTGTAAAATGTCCATGTAATGTAGGAACAATACCAGCAGCAGCCGACGCCTACGGCGACCGCGGCGCCGACGCCCTCCCCCGCGGCGCACTCGCCCGCGCCCGCGCCCTCGGTGCAGTACAACGCGCACTACCCCATGTACCCGCCCGGAGCGCCCGTCTACCCCGGCTACCCGCCATACCACTACCCCGGCGGGCCCGAACACCAGCAGTAGTGAGTTAAAACTACCCTACCTCTATACATAGCTACAATATTGAATTAAGATACATCCTGTATCTGTAATGTATTAAATTACGTTCGAGATAGGGTTGCCTCCGAATGATTTTTTGTGTATGGTACTATGTAATATATTTTTCTAAATTCTTCGCAAGATAAAAAGACCTATTTTGACAATTAAGTGAGAAAAATAGATTAATATCTTTTTAACTTTTGAATCGAATTTCTAGTGTTTGAGATAAAGTATTTTTTGTGACCTCGCAGTGCCCTCACCAAGCAATTACCACTTAATAAACTTTGTTTTACTCAACTGCCAAAATAGGTCTTTTATATTGTGATCATTTCAATCATGTTCGTGAAGTGTGGTTTTAAGCTTATAATGATTTTTCGATATTTTTTCGTCATAGTGTAATTCAAAATTAGTTTTTTTTTACATAAATTGGATAGTTTAAGAGCAAGAAGTTAGCTGATGAATGTATGGAGATGAATAAAAAAATAGAAAATTGTACATTGAATGTCAAATTAAAAAAAATGTTTCTTCATACTTTAAAAGTTTTTCTAAAATATTGTATTTAGATTATTTAACACATAGATTTCTTCAACCCTATAATATATTGTGTTCTCAAATACATTATTATTTTGGTACTATTTTTTTCCGCGTGTTGTGCCACACTGTCTACTAATATAATATTTTTTTTTACAAAATGTACAAATAATTACGTTTCATTTCTTTTGTTGTTCGCAACTAACATTGGACGGCAGTTATCAGTTATCAACACCAGGTGAACTGTGTTGTGTTGAATAAATGTTGTCAGCTTTTGTAACACCCTGTGTTCATAAAACCATTATAAAATGGCCTCTGGACCCACTCATAATCCCAGTCAATGTTAGATCTGTCTATATTTGTGTTGTGTCGTTCTTTATAAAGGAAAAGAGTTGCAAAAAGATGTAACTTTTATCGTCAGATGGTGAGATATTCTAAACGGATAATGACTTCTATCCAAGCAGACAATTATTGGATATATGTTTCCCTCAATCCCGTATTCAGGTTAAAGGTTCGACCCATGATACGCTCCATTTTCCTTCACTCCATGACTAGCGCGTATTTTGCGTGAATACACATATCTTTGAATTTTTTCGCCGATATGTGCAGGCATCACGATGTTTTCCTTCACCTAAGAGCGTCGATAAATATGTACATATATAGAAAAACACATTGGTACATGGCTTGATTCGAACTCGGGACCTGCAGTTTACAAGTCAAGAGCTAAACCCCTGAGCTACCGACGATCTCAATCCCGTATTATGTGTTTTAGATTCTGTGTGTTTGTTAATGCATGAATGTGTTTCGATGTTATTATTTTGATATAATTTATAATTTTAATTACATTTCGGCCGTATTATTTACAAGAAAATATTTTATTTGTTATTGGGCATGTATTATAATAAATTATTTTTCAGTTTTGCATGTTTATATAAAATTATAAATTGTTTTAAGAAAATTATTATTCGGATATTTGTAGTATTTGGCATAGTAAGGTCCTTTACACAATGCTATTTAAATCTGCTACTTATGTCGGCATCGCCTACCTTTATGAAATGTATTACGTGTGTCGCTTATGTTTTGGCTTCATTAGACCGAGTTCGCGATAAACACGGAGATTGTGCTTCGGCATACTTCGTTTTTGTCGCGAACTCAGACATTAGCCGAGGCATTAGAGACTAAAATTGCAGATTTTCGTATCATTGTGTTGTAAGGAGTTAAATGTGAACTTTGTGTCAGTGTGTAGTGTTGCAGATGTAGGCCAGTGCCGGGGTTGCCTGATCGAGAAACGTTATTTTTAATAAATTACCGAGTTGTGTTGCCATGTTGTTCTGTTTGATTGCAGAGCGCAGAAGGAGCGAGCCCGTAATCGCGCCCGAAGAGAACTCTCCCTACTAGATAGTAATTTAAGTTTCGCACATTGCTGCGAAAGCGAAGCGGAACAGAAGCGAAACTATTGATACTTTTTTTTTAATTGATTTAATTCGGTGAGAGTAGGCGAAGTCGATATTATAGAAATTCCGCGTTCCGTTCCTCTGTGTCGGTGTGCAACATACGTTAAGCTTTATTTAGCTTTCGTTTCGCTTTCGTGTCTGTGTGCACAGGTCTTAATATAAGCGAATCCGTTTCCACTGTCGATCCCGCAATAAATAATTATTTTTTGAATACTAACTTTTGATGTTATTTCTCGTGGGTAGACATTTGTGTACTACGACTTGTTAATTTGAGATTATAACAGATTTATTTTGATTTTATTTTTTTTTTATAACAAAAGTGGTGTTTATTTTGATATCAACGGCTGTGTGGTTTGTAACTTGTGTGGATACTGATGTGTTTGCCAGTCTGTCCAGGTATAAAGTAATGCCACACTGCCTATGCGGTTAGAGTAATGCCAGATGTAATCCGAAGGAGCTATAAGTGAGAGAGAGACGGAAACGGAAAGAATGAGATAGCGATACTTCGCCGCGGACGAGGAATGGAGGTAAATGCACCGTATTGAGTGATATAGATACACTATTATATTGTGACTTCACGGATATTTTTCATATGTAATCTCCGCTTCCGAATTGTGAAGGACGACGGTTCTAGATTTGGTCTCTTTAAAATAAAACACGGTCTTGATGTCAAGTTCGAAAAATAAAAATTAATTAAAAAAAAAAACTTTAAATTGTCATAGATATAAAGAAAATCATGTTACCTTTAACTTTATACGAGTTGTTTCGATGACAGAAACTAAAGGGTAAAAATTAGCATCAAATGACATGCACTTTAAAATGTATGACCAAGTCTAGAGTCTGAATTCTCCGCATTTAAATGACTTAATTTGAATAATGTCTAGTTGTAAGTATAGGGTTAGAGTTGATGTCGGTATTTACTATCTTCCAAGCTCATTAGGTTAACAAAGTCGAACACAACATTTAGCCCCTTCCTATACAAGGTTACGCAAGTCTGCTGTTTCAGTCTCCAAGCTACTAACGCTATACAATCTCATAGAGGTTCGTATCAAGTACACGACCGGTATGAGAATGTAAATTACGCGACCGGTATGAGACTATGAAGCACGCGACCGGTATGAGACTGTAAATTACGCGACCGGTATGAGACTATGAATTACGCGACCGTTACTATACTATCAAGTACGCGATCGGTATGAGACTTAACTACGCGACCGTTAGGAGACTATCACGTACGCGAGCGTTATGAGACTGTATCAAGTACGCGACCGTTAGAAGACTTATCAAGTACGCGACCGGTATGAGACTGTATCAAGTACGCGACCGTTAGGAGACTATCACGTACGCGAGCGGTATGAGACTGTATCAAGTCGTTTACAGACTAAAAAAAGCAGATTTGCATATCCTTGTGTACAAAGGGCCTTAGAGTTACATAAACTTAGTATATATGTATTTAATTGATACAACTTAGCTTTGGATAATAACTTCATTTAGTTATTTATAATCGATATAACGAAGGCAATGTAAGTCCAAATACATTCCTTCTCGAAATTAATTCAAAACTCTTGAGAATTTTTTTTTTGGTAAACGCGTAAGTTACGGGTCAATCCCGAGTCATATTGTATTAATTTTAAGATATAAAGTGTATGTTGATTGAAATTGTGTACATTTTATTTATAATCATGACTTCTCTTCACAGAATATTGAGGTAAGTGGTACCCTATAATGAAAATAATTGATTTCTGGTTATCTATGACGTTTGAACTGTGACTTTTCATACACATGTTAGGAATTCTTTTGAGGGTATACCCATATTGGTGTCGATAATGCCTGTATGCATTTATCACTTTAGGTTTTTCCTCTTGGCACCTGTGTGACATTTGACATTTTTCATACAATTTTTATGTTTCATCCATTTACGGTATTATTTCTATTTCCTGTGTCTTCTATGTGGGTATTTTGAAAAATGTACATTTTTGTGCAAAATTTAACATCCTGTATTTATGAACGTGTATAAAAATATTTAAACTGTACAATATCTCTGATTTACATCGATATTTTTAAGTGCATTTTATGTGTGCATATTTAGAATAATTTTATTGTTAGGAATATTCTTAGTCTATGGTTAGATTTTTTTTACTCTGTGACATCTTTTCGCATTTTACATGTTGATATAATTTTTAATGTCATGTGTGCATTGCATTTTCCTATTTATTTATCATTGACATAAACGCCTTTTTTGTTATCGATCTATGTTAAAGGCCGAGAGGTGTACTCCTAAGCGATACAAAACTAGTAAAACTTAAAATAAACAATGGATATTGGAAAATGGCGGCGACGGTGGGAAAGAGATGGCGATAGAGACATGGTTTGTATAGACAGAGAGCGGTAAGTCTATGGTCAATGAAATATGACTTGATAAAACAGAAAAACATTTTCATCTATTTGGTATTATTTAAAATACGCACTTAATTAGGGACTATGACTTTTATGAATGTTTTTATAATTAAGTTTAACTCCCAACTTTGGGTTAAACTCTTTCATAAATATGTAATTTGTATTATGTACTATGAAACGAATATTTTCTACATTCATGTATGAATAAATTTAACATAGTATAAAATATATAGAACTAACACAAATAATTATTAATAGTGTTTATCGCGATTATTATCGTAAATATTAATATTTACATCGTATATGACCGATTCAATTACCACTGTGGACGTTTTTAAAAATAATTCGTCAGATTAAACCCACTTGTAGGACGCCAATAATTAAATAATAATACTCGTATAGCAATAATAGAGCATACATAACAAATTTCGTCTTTTCTCATTAGACCCTAGAAATAAATATTTTGGTTCAATATTAAAAAAAAGGTAATTATAAAACGTTGGTCTCCTGATGTTTAGGGATTATCTTGTTCTATGTTAAAATAGTTAAATAAATCTATTAAACAATGAACGATTTGATAATACTAACCGTGAAATTCCATTCCAACCATTCTTTTGAAACGTAGTCGTCTCTCGTCTTTCCAAAGCGAAACGAGAGGGACGGAAATATGGTTTATACAATTGTTTCGGTTGTGGTAACGTATTATATTTATTGGGATTTCTTTGTTGACTTGCATATCTTTCCTCCACAGAGGCCATAAAGTGGGCATTTACAATAAAACGTATGAATTAATTTCTTTGTTTTATTTGTATATGAATGAAATGTCCTCCCACTGTGTACTTAAAACTTTTACATAGAAATTGATCCCATAACTAACCAACAATAACATGCGTTATACACTTTTATATGCTTAATAATTACATTTTATAATAGGGTATTTATTGTTACATTGTTTCCAAAACTTTTTACATGACTTCTACCATTATTAGGTTGAATTTTATAAGATAACTAAATATGTCATATTGACTACAAGTCTGAATATCTCAGCTCTGCTGAATTCTTGCGTGAAATGAAACGTAATTTAACTATGAATCTTATGATCTAGTGAGGGTACTCTGTGACGTAGACAGTGACGTTAATATTTGCTAGAACTCTCATTGGATGTGTGAGATGTAAGAGAGGTGGAGGAACCTCCAGAGTGAATGAAACGAGAGAGTTTGTTGAGTGGTCCTGTCGCCCAGTGCTGCAAGGGACTGCTCGCTTCTGGCACCGGCGAAACTCTATACAAAGGAAAAATAACAGTATTACTCCTAAAAACAGTTAAGTGGTCTTTAGGAAATGTTCCCCTACAAATACTCGAAGGGTAATATTTCCTTGTACCTGTTACGTCGTGGACGTGCTGTCTTTGGACGCGTCCGTTTCTCTTTTTGTACTGTTGAAGGTGGAGCAGCACTTTCCACCTCAGCACCGCTACCAACACCTATTTACAATATACAGTCAATGGACGTTTAGCATTTTAATTATAGACTGTTTTATACTAACCTGTAACAAATAAAGAATGTTCGACTGACGCTTGACCCGTGGCCTGCTGTATGCAGAGAGGGCGAGCGGCTCTCATACGAGCAGATTCGTCGCGAACAGCACCCATCGCCCTGTTAAACACGAATTGATAAAAGGAGAAAATACCTGATGAAATCTTTTAGTTATAAACTCACGAGTTATTTCCTGAACTTAGCTGATCTTCCCATGGTACTTCGTCTTCGACGGCACTGCTCTCCGACGCCACCAAATACATAGATCTATCGAAAATATAGTAGAAAAATTGTAACTCAGTTACACTGAAATACTTTTATTTTTTTTATAACCAAAGTACCTGGCCGGTACGTAGAGATGTGGTGGGGGCGGGGCAGCGCGGCGTGACGCCGAGCGAGCGCGTCTCGCGCGAGACGCACGACCCAACAGGACGGACTCTGGTAAACCAAATCTTCATAATATCTTACAATTATTAATAAATACAAAGACCAAATCATGCATTATGAAAGGTAGCTAACAAGTATACCTGATATGGGGTCACTATCGCTCTGCTCCTGTCGTTCCCTGCGCCAGCCGGCGTCAGGCGCAGGCGCGTCTGCTGCCACTCCGAACAGACCCGAAACCGCGCCGGCAACCATCTTGCGGGTTGATTTCGCTGCCGTCTATAAGCATAATTTAGCAAACAAAATGAGCTTCATGATTATAGGGCATAATACAAAGCAAAAGATTGGAAAGGCATATTTTACATTCAATAATAATTACACAGATGTTGATGTCTATGACAGGTATGTGTTCCAAGTCTGCAGCCTGCTCGGCTAAACTCTTCAGTTGTCGGTCACTCGGCTCAGTTTTCTCCGCCAACAAAACCAGCTCTAATAGAAAATCTCTGAATACTTCCTCTTTGATGATGGCTTTAAAAAAATAAGTAGATAGACATAGTAGGTAGATCTAAAAGATTTTATGAAACCAATTTACCCTAGGGCTTCATTAGACCGATGTCGTGCAAAAAACGGCCTTACGCCGAAGCAAAATCTTCGTTTTTATCGGGAAGTCGATCTAATTAAGCTCTAGGTTTTGAGTTCGTTTTTGTATATGAAAACCATAGCATTGATCTTATTAGAAGTACCCTCACCTTTGGAGGTTGTATGAACAAATCTGTATAAAACAATCTTCAAATATTTATTTAACTTTGCTATTCCCTGTAGATTGAATTTACTGTAAGGATACTTACGTTGTGTTACTGGTATTGATAGTGGTGAAGGAAGAAGCCCGGGTCCAGGCAGTCCAGGTATCATTTCATTAGTTACAGTACATGGTACAAGTACATTCACTCCCGGAGCACCCGTAGTATTGATTTCCAAGTCATTCTTAGTAGTAGGCAATGTCAGGCTGATATTTGGATCGATATTAGAAGGGACTGTAAGTTGATTTGGCGTTGACTGTACTTGTGAAGGAATGACGGTAGGCGTTTTACCATTCACTAGTAGATCTGGCGTTGCTTGCTTCTGACTTGGATCTTGACCTGTAAGAAAGTTCCAAGGAAATGTATTTGTATCAAAACCATCAAACTTACTGCCCAATCGTAAGGTCTGCCTAAGTGTAGATTTAAAAAAAAACTACGTTAAACGACCCTCTAATCGCTAAATTAACGAATCTATGCGGCATTTATTTACCATTTGCATTAAGGTCAAGTTCATGAGTGAATGCCATTACATTCAAAGCAGACGACAATGCGGATCCGACTCCATTACCAACTTCTCCGTTTAGCACCTCTTCAGCAGCCGCCACGCAGTCAGGTGGTGGTGGTACTCTTCTACTAAACGCATATATTTAATACAAAGATTGTATTGACCGAAATTAACCACAGATCTTTAATTTATGACCGTCGGTTAGTTCATGGGTGATTGTGGTATAAATGACCCAATGATATTTCGTGTATAGAGCCAATATGGACAATTCAAATAGTACAAATACAAAATATTAAATGTATCGTTTGAATATCTTACGCTAGTGGTACTTTAGTCGGTGTAGAGATAGAAGCACGTCCCCACATCAATCTTCTCAACTCTTCACCGCTGATGCCACGTTTTCTTAACTCGGCGATGGTAACTTTGCCAACGCGCTAAAAAAGTATAAAAAATATGTAGATAATTAAAACTACCTTGTATTTCCCACCTTTCTGAAGAGTCGGTCCTCACCTTCCAATTAGCAAGAGCTCCTTTTCTCTGCTTAGCGCGAGTTTTGGCTTTACTCTTGATGACCATGACTGCGCGTTGCTCGTAGCGCGGGTCGTCCGAAGGGCCTAGACCAATAGAGTACTCTTGCAGGTAGCGGTGAGCGTCCTCTTGAGCCACGGATTGCTCCAGAGCCACCACTATCTTCGCCCACTATGGATTAATAAATTGTAATAAGTAACAAATAATATTCCTAGCTTTAAGCTTAAGATCTATGGATCTAATTGACTTCGCACATCGGGAACAGGGAAACTATTGTTAGCAAAAACGTTTACCTGTTTGACCCACTCTTTTTCGGACTGTTCGATGACATGCGCGTAGGTATTGCCCATCATGGCGATGAGCATGTTTAGCAGCAGGATGGGTACGAAGACCATGAATAGTGCGAACACCGCCTTTGCCAAGTTCGGGTATATCGTCATGCCCAAGTCTGTGTACTGGAAGACAATTTAGTGAGTTTAACTGCTGCACTGGGTAGATTATTATGAACCAACACTAAGGGATTGCCTAAGTAACCAATGAATTCACGACTCACACTATAATCGCCCAGGGTGATTTGGAACAGCGCCATCCACGTGCTTGGGAAACTGGAGAATAACGTTGACTGGACGTTCGGGAACCCTGCGTAAGATAGGAATTTAAAAGAACAAAATTCAATAAAACTAGCCAATTGCGCAACAAGGGCCATAAGTTAAAAATAATGCCTACCTTTGTAAAGAAAGTAGAAGGACTGAGAAAATCCGAAGAGCACGATACTGTAGATGATACCGAATGTGAACATGTCTCCAGTTATCATGCTGTATATCATTGTCACGAATGGACCAGTCAGCTTCACCGCTCTGCAAAGTTTAAAAAACCTTTAAATGCAACTGACTCCCAAAGACCCTATAGAAAGTCTCTACCTAGATCACTTTGAGAATCAATGAACTAAACTTACAAATAACTGCAAAACTGCAGTTCCCGAGTTCGAATCCCAACATGTACCAATGTATTTTTCGATTTCCATATGTACATATTTACCCGACGCTCTTAGGTGAAGGAAAACATCGTGATGTCTGCACATATCGGCAAAGAAATTCAAAGATATGTGTATTCACGCAAAATACGCGCTAGTCGTGGAGTTGCGGAAAATGGAGCCCATCACGGGTCGAAAACTTAACTCACAAATACAGTGCAAACTGCAAATGTTTTAGTTATCTAGTTTTAATAAAAAATACTGGCTGGTTTAAATACATAGAACTAGTTAGAAAAAAAAAACGTTTGTTCTCTGCCAGTTTAATTTGCATTCCAACCAGCCAGTAATAAGATGTAGTATCTAACCCAGCGAAGAACATGAGTAGAAACCAAGAGCCAGGCAGGACGAAGATAAGTATTGCCTCTTCGACCATCATGTGACGAGAGAGCCGCGCCGGTATGCACGCCAGCAGCAGTATGTTCGATGCCAGGAATATAAACTTAACATCTCGCGGAAGACGGAGGCGCGGCCGAGCTGACACGCTAGTGTTAACGGCGTGAAGCCAGCGTGGTTGACCCGCCCGTTACTCGCCGGTACTTTTGGATGACGCAGCGCGTAACCGAACATGGCCTGTTGAAAAAAAAGTCGGGACAATGTAAAGCCTTGTACGCAACAGGATAGTATTTTAGTCGAGTAGCAAGTAGCAAGTATTCAAACAAAGGATTTGCTAACCTACTCTACTAAAATGTTGCTGTTCGGACAAGTTTAGTTACTAAATTACTATCCTAGTGCGTAGGTTCAGGCTTAAACGAGGCCGAACTTTTGTTTCGATAAATGCTATTTTTTCATGTCTTTTCTTGTAATTCTTTAACAACATAAATGACAGTTCACATCGAAACATTAACATAAAACAAATACTAATTTCATTTATTTACGAAATACTTCACGAGGGTATTTCGATATAACAGGCACATTTACCAGTTTATCACAAACGACCACCATATGCAGTATCATATTCCCAAAAGAGTCCTGTGAGTCGGGGTCCGCTCCGGAGTCCAGCAATAGATTGTACACAGCTTCGTTGGCGCAGCAGGCGGCCCACGCGAGCGGGTACTCCCCGAGGTAAGCTAAGCCTTCGTAGTTAGAATGGCGGGCTGGAGGCACGCGCTGTTGGTCACGTGGTAGGAAGAAACTACCTGTGAACCATTCACATATTCTCTGGTGTTAATTTGTCCAAACCCGATACAATTTTTACGAAATAAATTGAACTCGCAAGAGATAAATGGAAGTGACCGTTCGTAAATTCATTTATCCCTCTGCCCCGTCGCCTTTGCATCTTTCTGTTTCTTCTCCGAGTCGTTAAATATAGGTGAATCAAAGGACTTATCTTACCAATAGCTCGTTGACTGACATCAGCGCCGGCCTCCACCAAATCTTGTACGAGTTCGTTGTTGCTGTAAGCTATAGCTAAATGTAGAGCACTGGCTCCTGCAAGTAACGTATTAGTTATGCTTTTTCTTTAACTTTAATATATTTAGTGCGATACTTACCCAAATACTCTTCGCCTTCTACCACATCGAGCGACAGTTTCGGAAAACATTTGACTAGGGTCCTTGCTAATCGAGTATGGATCTGAAATAATTATTGCTTAGTCCACTATCCACCAAGGAAGACGTGCAGTGTCTAGTGAGATATCAACACTTAAGCCTTGTACACACTAGGATAGTATTTTAGTCGAGTAGCAAGTATCCGAACAAAGGATTTACTAATCTGTTCTACTAAAATGTTGCTATTTGGACACGTTTAGTTACTAAATTACTACCCTAGTGCGTAGGTTTAGGCTTAAACGAGTCCGAACAGTAGTAACTCCTTTGTTCGGATAAATGCTACTTGCTACTCGACTAAAATACTATCCTGGTGCGAACTAGGCTTTAGCGACAGCTTTAGTGAACACGTGTTAAGTTAACCTAAGTGTACCTTTGTGTCACAGATAATTAATAAATGCAGGAGGGACTCGCCGAGGGCGCCACGGTAGCTCATCTGCCAACAAGCCACATGGTCCTCCCACTTGGCCAGCGGGTCGTATGGAGACAGTGACGCTTCTATTGGTAATACTACCTATAAAAACAAACTGCTATTAGAACAGAATAGGAACTCACACTACAAAGATGCCCTTTACTATCCTCGGTAATAGGAATGTCATGATTAGAGATTATTAAACTGACGGCCGACTTTTGAAATGGATCTTTAAAAAAATCACTTCGCAAGCGCCACTTACAATCTAACAGACGTCTTAATGAACTAAAAAGTTAAAGCGTGGCCTTATTATTTAAAATGCGCTTACATTTTAAATTATCGTCTTAGTATTCGGACTTGGGCAGCAGAAGAGTAGTTTAGTTATTTCATAAGCCAGTTCATTAGTCCTTAATCCATTATACGGTCACACTTAGACCTAATCTACACAATCACCTCCCTTATTGTTCAATTAGGGTACCCCTTAATAACAGTGCTACAGTATCAATCACCTGTTCTTGGTCTCTGAATTTCCAACGCAAATACTCAGCTCGGTTTATCACCCGGCCACGACCACCTGCGTATGTGTATGCAGAGAATTCCTCTCGTATCAACCTCTCCGCGGCTATCATACCGCCTTTAGTGTATGTTTCTAGCAAAAGACCACCTGAAAATGAGTACAAGACTAGTAGTCGTTGCGTTCATGGTTTAGTTCACATTGAACTGCTGCTCCCGGAAATGATAACCATACTAAATCTCCACTAAACGAGAACATTTAACGGATTTCAATGATGTAGTATAGTCTTCACATTAAAGAAATAAATGCTCTCTTTTCTTTTCTTAACAGATGTAATAGGTCCCTGTCTACGCAGTTTTGTCAATCGAATTATCTATTACAAGTGTCTACTTGACTAAATGTCTATTTACCTTTCTTGTAATCGGCAAGTTTGTATAGCACAGTGTGTTCTTCTGTGCTCGGCTGAGATATAACACGGTCGAGCACAGAGCCCATTGCCTGGACATCTCCCGGCGAAAATAACTTGATTAAAGCTGTACCCATTTTACTAAAACATATAAAATACTTCTAACATACTTTATTATGTCAAAAATTATCAAGTGCTCACAAAAAATAATAATTGTTACAAAACACTTACTTACACGTTGGTTATGACGTCTTAATTCCTTTTAGTAAGATTTTAAATCATTACTAATAATAAATATCGATACATTTCTAAAATAATTATAACTCGCTTTGAACACTTTTAATAGTAAAGTTTTTGAAATTAGACATAAGGAAGAAAAATATAAGAGAATTCTTCCTCATCGTTGATTCTTACACTTTCTTTAAGTTAAATAAATTCGCAAGTTTCGTACTTTCTGGTTAAATAAAACAAAAGATGTATGAAATAGATTTATTTTAATTGTAGTTAAGTTGCTTAGCGAATAAACAAGTAAAGATTAGGTAACCATGGTAACGATTTAGATTATTAAGAGGGCGATAAAAAAATGAACAACACCAATATATTTATCGGCGCCTACACAATTATCATTGCAAATGTTCAATATTGAATGGGTATGTCACGACTCTAGGCGTTCGTCTTAACGATAACATGACGATTATTAATTCATACACAAATAGGTAAAAATATAAATTAAATTGAAATGTAAATAATCTCTTTATTCTGTTTTTTTTTTAATTGCAAATATATTGATATCATACGAAAATTGTAAAAAATCTACCTTTTCTAGTAAAAAGGGACAGAAATTCTACGATCATATCTTTTTCAACACGTTTAGCTTTTATGTAGTGTTGAACTGCATCATTAAATTGCACCTTATCTAATTTTTTTTAAAGCCCCCTTACGTACTGTTAAGCATTTTAATACAAATCAGTTCTATTTGCCAGACTTAACAAACTAGAAAGAGATAAAGCTATACATTGAGCGTCATTATGTTTCATAGATTAAAAGAAAAAAAAGAGACATGACAAGGACAGTGACATAGATCTTTGGTTCTTTTCTCCGTAAATATGCGATTTTGTTTGCTTGGGTCCAGAAAGAAAACCCTAGCAAATGTGACGTATCATTTAGTGTTGTGGCGCTCCAAGCGTATTTTCGGTTAACTACTTTTTCTTACGTCCCAGGCAAAGGCTTGAGACATGATGTTATTGGTTTAAAACCGTAAAGTGATGCACACACAACATACGTATGACGTAGTCTAAGGCATGTTTTGTCCCTCAACCGTATACGCTATCACCACTTCTATACCTTTCTCTTTCTACGTCCTCCTCATTTTATCTGACAGCGTCGAATTGAAAGAGACCATTTTGTGTTGTTGTTTGAGTTTGTTGTGGTTTATTGTTTTGCGCTGTTTGTGTGATGCTTTGCGTTTAAATGCAGACTGGAAAAAAATTGAGGTATTGGTTACTTTTATGACTTTAGTTTACAACAGTGGTTCAGTGATTATGAAAGGTAAATGTCGATATTTATAAATAAATAACAGCCATACTTTACCACGCAATGTATTGCGCACTCGTATTTGTCATTGTCACTGTCACCGTCAATGACATTTTTTTTTTTGAGATTTTATGCGTCAATGACAGTATAAAGATCATAGATAAAGATGCGTTCAGGTGCGATAGAGTAAAAAGTAAATAAGAAGTAGAAAGTCGTCCAATTTTATCGAGATAATAATGGTGTTGTTTAGGGAAGTGACTAATATTTTTTTTAATTATGGCTTTTAAAATGATTTTCAGATTTATAATTTTAAATAGTTTTGCTATATCAACTTTTAAAATACTCAGCGACGATGTTATAGCTATATAAATGAGCTACAGAAATAAATCAAATCAATTAAACTTTCCTTTATTACGGATTGGTGTAATTTTTTATCAATAGGGTAGAAAAATAGATAAAAGATGGCAGTTCTGGATGAATTTAAGAAGCAGCTGGTACAAGATCTTGTTCGATACATGATTGAGGAGAATGAACCACGAGATCAGATGTGGGCTCGATTAAAGGACCAGTACGGGTGGGATTGCAAATTGTTGTGGTAAGTATGTAGACAGGTAGATTAGATTAATGCTTCGTGATTTTACATATTCAGACATTGTTCAACTACCGTCATTATTTAGGTATCAACATTGTAATAAGTTCGAATCCTAGAGATGCCTGTCCCGTTGGACATAAAATTAATCGTAAATGATGTCTTTAAACACTTATACAAATGAAAAGGTATTTTTAGGGAACGAATCAGAATACTGACTGTGAAGAAACTTTCGAAAATGTTGGCCGCTGAGGATCGAACAGAATCCATTCCTAGCATAGCTCAAATGACGCCAAACGATTGGCTTGTTTTTGACAAAATACTTGTTCACGAAAACATCGACGTTATCGGAAAGGTATTAAATATTTTATTACATTACAAATTAAAATGTACTTTTTAAATTGTGCTTTCATAGGACAAGTCACTTGTTACGCGAAGAAACACACTTGCCAGCCAAAACCTGATATGCCCTACTGCTTGCAGGATTTAATACTTAGTGGGCACCCTGAATCTAAAGTTCTTTGGGAACTATTTATTCTTGTAAGCAGTTATCATATTGAAAGTCTGCCAACTGAAGAACTCGCGAAAGGATGGTATAATTTGACAAAGGTTTACAACACCAGGTCCGTATACTTCCTGTGAAAGTAAATTTAGCATCTTTTAAATTATTAACGATTAATAATTTAAGACCAGAGAGAGTTCGCTAATTAAGATATTTATTTCAGTGGTCGTTATTGCTCTGCCATGTTACTACAGCTCCGTTGGTACCAATTAAAGGATTTGGTTAGAACGAACTTTCATAATTTTTGGTCAATATATCACGGAAAAACAAATTTTAAGAACCAAGTTACTAGAGCATCGAAATTACAAAAATTGATAGCTAGCAAGTATGTATGCTGCTTTTAAAGTTTTTTTCGTGTCTATCACAAAATATTTTATATGCATTAAAGTTGTTTCTTCTTTAATTTTGTAAAAGTGGTCCTGGAGCTCTTGGCTCACATAATATTGTTAAAAATTTCCCATGACATCATGTAATGTTTTAGATACGGTAACATCCTAACTGAACCATTTACACCTTGGGAGGGTTTAATGAAGAAGAAACTAAACGCTCAAAACAGAGATCTTGTAAGTGGGGAAAGGAAATATTAAAAAATTATAAATTAGAAGTTTTATAATTAAATAAGTTCAAAGCATTGAAAAAAAAACAACGAAATAAAAATAAAATTAAAAAAAAAAAAAAACTATGTAATATATTACAAACATCATTTCTTATTGTAAAAAAAAAAATAAGTCACTTTGTATATTACATTTGTAAAATATTTTGTTTATCTGAAGATAAATGGCTTTATTATTATTATTATTATTAAAGCATTGATATTTACAGGAGAACTGCGGCCAGTTGGACAAATCAGAATTAAGTAAGTCGATAAACCGTTAACTGAGTCTTAATAAACTTAGTTTCACTCATATGTATTTTTTCATTACAGATGACGATTTAGACATCATTGAAATAAAACCTGCAATAGAAACAATAGATCTTGATTCAGATTCTGAAAATGAGGATGAATTAAAAAATAGTCGTTTTCAAGTTACAATCGTCGAAGAAAAACAACCTATAAGTGATATCAATGTCATCAGTGATGTTATAAAAAAAGTTGACGAGAGAAAAACAGTAGAAGAAAATACTATCGCAGATTTCAAATATGAAAAGTGTGAGGTACAAACTGGTAAACAATATGGTCAAGTGAAAACAGAGAAAGGTAAGCCGTTTTATCTCATATTGGCTTCATAATGGTCGTAATTGGGTCGTTATATTTATTATCTACTTTAACATTACAGAACAAGCTAAAATGATATCTTAATACTTTTTTCTTTTTAGACGATAAACTCTTCATTCTGAAACACGAGATCGTTTGGAGGGAAGAAAATAATTCAGTTGGAATTATAGATCCTAAACTTTTAATGATAGCAATATGTGATATAAAGAAGTTGGACGATATTGTTATGGATAATAGTACGAATTATACAAAAATTAGCAACAGTCTAATGATAAGATGTATTGAAGCTGCAAATAAACCCAAGGCAATGAAATTTGTAGCTGAAGACAAAGAAAAAACGCGTCAAAATCTAATAAAACCAAAGTATACTTTGAAAAAATTTCAAAATAATCCTGATTTTAATATAAAACTGAAAAATCTATCTGTAAATTTCTTTTTAAATGAACGAAATAGACGATTGTTCAATGATTGTAGACCGGTCACTGTGAACATTGATGGACTCAATGAAACTCAATCTGATAGCAACGAGACACAAAATAATAAATTATTGGCATCAGCCTCATGTAACAAAGATATTATTGGAAAAATTGAGGTTAAAAATGGATTTATAAATATAATACCACGGCACGAATTTAAAAAAAAAACGACGGACATAAGAAATAAAAGAAAATACATTGTTGACTTGACTGATAATTGTGACTCCAGACAAACGAAAAGAAAAGCTATTATTTTTCTCTAATTAATTAATATCATATTGTATACTGTAATATTTAAGTTCTTTTAACTTTGAACTGAACCTTTTGCCAAAGAAACTTAATCTAGAAAGCAACAAATAATAGCCATAAGCGTGGCTTTTTCTCAAAAGATAACTGTGATATTTAAAAACAAAGGTTTTTAAAATATTTATTTTTCTAGTTACTAGTGTGTATTACTGTAGAACTAATCTGACTTGGCAACTAATTTAGTAATAAAATATTTTACTGATAATTTTACTATAAAAATACAAGTTGGGAAAATAATCTTTCGTCTTTAATTTTTCCACGCCATTTAGTCATAACATTTTGTAAATGAATATTTTGAGTTAAATGCAAAAATATCGCTCAGGCCACAGCTAGTTAAGTATTTTTTTATATTTACTTATTTTCTCAAAAATTAAATAAATATCTAAAAATACTGTATGGCGCCGCCCTACGTTAAAAACAAGAAAGGGTCATCCCTGGTGTCCTTGTCTCTGGTCTCAACTGCGTTTTGACATTTGTTACCAGGCCATAAAATCTCTCTCTCTCTCTCGTTTTGACATTGACAGTGGCTGTCAAACTTACGAACTGTCAACGACATCCAACGTGAACACATTTTCATATTTCATCATAATCTTTAAATCCATTAATTATAAAGGCTTACTAAAAGAAAAGAACGCAAGGTATAACGTCTATAAGAAGTAAAAATTGGAGTCCAACTCCATCTGATCGAACTTTCACTTAATCATAGGTTATAAACGTTTCACAGATGCCGTTGTCGTGTCGGTTTTACCAGGAGAAATATCCTGAGGTTGAGGATGTGGTGATGGTGACCGTGAGGTCTATAGCAGAGATGGGCGCGTACGTCCATTTGCTAGAATATAATAATATCGAGGGCATGATTCTGTTATCTGAATTATCGAGAAGACGTATTCGGTCCATCAACAAACTTATTAGAGTCGGAAAGACTGAACCAGTTGTTGTTATCAGAGTAGATAAAGAAAAAGGTAAATGAAATAATATAAATAGCATTAATAAATAATAAAGTAATCATTGAATGAAATACATTGTGTGGCAACAAATTCTTATACCAAAATTGGTTTTAAATTATTTCAATGGCAGACTACATTTTAGAGTTAATGAAGACAAATATATCATTATAATAAAGATGGCTTTCTTTTTAATGGTCATGACTCATTCCAACAAATTTTTTTACCAGGTTACATAGACTTGTCCAAACGTCGTGTATCCGCAGAAGACATAGAGAAGTGCACAGAGAGGTTTGCGAAGGCGAAAGCGGTGAACTCAATACTGCGGCACGTAGCTGAACTCTTGCACTATGAGAGCTCGGATCAGCTGGAAGAGCTGTATCAGAGGACAGCTTGGCATTTTGAAGAAAAATATAAGAAGAAGGCATCTGCTTTTGATTTTTTCAAACAGGCTGCTGTGTAAGTTATTTTAAGACAGAGATGATAAACCTTTATGTATTAACATGCCTTTAAAATAATAATGTGGTCATAGACATACCTCAGCACATGCCGAATCTACTCCATTTCTTTTATGAATAAATATTATTTTTATTTATTTTTGACATGCCATCAAATAATTTTGACATTGAGTTTATTGGGAACATTCCATAGTATATAAATTGCTTGCATTCGCTTCTCATATCTTTATACTTTATTCATAGTACATAACAAATTTTGTTTTTATTAACATGCACAAAAATGTCTGACGTGCCATTTACAGCACATGAGCCATTTATACCTCTTTCCTGATCTAGTGTATAGATATAGCAAATAATTTCAGATCTACTTTTATAACTTAGGTTAAATGTAAAAATCCTTTATTTATTATTTCATTAAAACAATATAGTAAAACATATTTAGCCTGAACAAGATAAATAATTGCAGAGATCCATCAGTGCTGAATGAATGTGGGCTCGATGAGAAGACAAAACAAGTTCTATTAGAGAACATCAAACGGAAGCTGACTTCACAAGCGGTGAAGATCCGAGCGGACATTGAGTGTGCTTGCTACGGTTATGAAGGCATTGATGCGGTGAAGGCAGCGCTCAAAGCTGGCCTCACACTGTCGACACAGGAAATGCCAATCAAGATTAATTTGATTGCCCCTCCCTTATATGGTAAGCAATTATTAATGTGTTTTATTTATACAGGTGACCTATTTCTTTCGTCTATACTAATATTATAAAGAGGAAATTTTTAATTTTTGTTATTTTTCTATGAATTGAAATAACTCAAGAACTACTGGGCCGATTTCCAAAATTTCACTTTCACTATTAGAAAGGTACATTATCCCAGGTAATATAGGCTATAATTTTTAATTCCACGCAGAGTCCCGAACTAGAGCTAGTAAATAATAATGTTATTGTGCAAGAAGAAATGGTGGTAAAAATCATTTTGAATACATAATCGTGCTTTGTTAATAAGTTTACATTTCTTATTAAAGAAAATATGAATGTTAAATAAACTCAAATAAGTTCCTTTATTCGTCAGTGATGACGACATCAACGCCGGAGAAGACAGATGGTCTGAAAGCGCTGCAGGACGCGATAGACAAGATCAAGGAGACAATCATACTGTCGGGAGGTGTGTTCAATATACAGATGGCGGTGAGTACCTATATTACTTCTCGGATAATACTTTATAACCTTACGGGCTTCATTAGACCGATGTCACGCAAAAAACAGTCTTACACCATGGCCGGTTTTATTCCGAACTCATTTTAGTGAACAGCTTAGGGTAAGGGAATGTAGGCTTCTTGTATTTCTTATTGCTATTTCTTTCTCTCAAACAATTTCTTTTCTTTTAGTCATGCACTTTAGTTGCTAAATTCCCTCTAGTAATTAATATTGTAAGCTAAGATAAAAGATTACTTTAAAATGTATGACTATCGGGAACCCTCTTGTGGTTCTCTTGGATAGGTTTGACCATTTTATTGTGACTATTGCTGAAATCCATTTCAAATAATTAGGTGACATTTTTAAGTATGAAAATATGTTGTTTATTTCTATGTTGTAGCCTAAAGTGGTGACGGCGACGGACGAGGCGGAGCTGGCGCGGCAGATGGAGCGCGCGGAGGCGGAGAACGCGGAGGTCGCTGGAGACTCTGCGGACGAGGATGAGGACCAAGGTGAGAGAAAATTACCGTATTTATGTTGTAAACGTTATGTGTTTCATATGACATATTAGCAAGAGCTCTTTGGTACATTTGGATTTAGGATTAATTCATATTATATTATGACTTATTTATGTATAGAGTTACTTCTCTGCTTCATATGCGCTTAAATAATTGTAAAGTTCAATATGTCGGGCTAGTGACATTTGTGGCACCTCAATGTGTGACATATGTGGCACCGCATTGTGTGACATATGTGGCACCTGATTGTGTGACATGTGGTACCCCATTGTGTGACATGTGGCACCTCATGGGTTTGTTGTAATTCCTTGTTATTGTAAAGGTATGGGCGACGCCGGGGACGACGAGCCGCAGCAGAACGGTGCTTCCGACGAGGAGGAGGAGAACTGAGCCCTAGATATATAAAGATATATTTCACAGTGTACATCCGCTATACATATTGTATCGCCATCAAACTAATAAATAAAATATACTTCCCTTTTATACAAATATTGAAGCTTTTTTATTACTACCCTACTTATAAGAAAGTGTTGTTGTAGTATTACATAGTATAGTTACCACACAGAAGACATGGGAAGGGGAAGTGGATTTTGCCGGGGGAGGGGACGCATAGCAAGAGGGATTATCATCTTGCTGTGCGTCTCCTCTTTCGAAAATTAAGGGTAGGCAACGCATTTGCAATTGCAGATGTACATGGGCAGCGGTCGCTTCGCTATTTCAGTGAGTCCAGGTGGCCGCTTGCTCGTTTGCCACTTAATAATTTAAAAAAAAAATCAACTAAACGGTCAAATAAAACAATCAATTCAACGTCAAATACTTTTTATTTATTGCTATTTACAAATTTCGTCTAAAATGTTTATTTACAATTCAATATAAAAATTCACTATATAAATAAGATTCATCATTATGTAACATTACATAAATTGTACTAAATCATACTTTACGTCCGTTAATTTTACTTAATTTACTTCTGTGGATTTTGTCAAAGAATAACAATCCAGCGGCTTTTTCTATAGTCTCTGGTGGTACCTATAGACAAATAAAAATTAAATAAAATTGCACCCAATAGGGCATAGTAATGCATGTCTGAACTATTTATTTATTCTCCCTGAGGAAGGGAACTTTTGGAAGAGGAAATATGCCTTTTGCGTGGTCCCTGCTGTTTCGATTAAAGGTCGGCAGTGCATATGCATGTCTGTCAATAGTTTAATTTAGTGTTATTTAGTTTAAACATAGCTGTAAGTTTTCCTTGTCTTTTAAATAAATAAATAAATTTGTAACTGTCTATAGGACACGGTCACTATTTTGGCCATCTTTTACGTTAAAAAATTTTAGCAAAACACTTCTAATAATCAAAATCAATTATCTCGTAAGTGTTTTAAATAATCAACATGTTTGCACCTAAAATACAGAAGTTATTCCAAAAAGACTAGTATCTAAACTTACCATAAATGAAGATATGGGTGTTTCATCAGGTATCTTCTGGTTGGGCATCACATAGGCCTCCATATCAAGGCTGCCGTTGGACGCTTCGCCCACTACAACTTTATAGAAATGTGTTGGAACCGCTACCGTGTTGGCACCTATCACTTGATACCTAATGTACCATTTACCATCCGATTCTTTCCTAGAAGAAATCAGTTTAAGAACTATGAAATTCTATTACTATAATATTTTAGAACAAATTGTTGTCTTAGGTCTGTCAAAAAGAATAAGGGACATTCCACAAAATGCCTGGTTAATGTTACTATCTAATAGATGTAGAACTTAGTTCGGTAGTAATAGAGGTAACCCTAACTCTTTATTAGACTGCGTTCTCACTTCGGCGTAAAGCCGGTTTTTTCATAACATCGGTCTAATGAAGCCGTAAGGCAACAGTAAAAAATTGCGGACAAAGTCACAGGCAACAGCCAGTTAGAAAATATAATACCTTGGTAGATATAAAGGTCCGGTACAGCAATATACATTGTCATAGACTTTTGTCAAGTTCCTCACATGTTTTTCTAAGCGATTCCACGAATGCCTGTTGAATCCTTCACCTACCTACAAAATATTGCATATGCCCATTATATATGAGGTATTGAAATTCTAAGATTTAATTTTCTAAAGCTTGTTCGAATTAGGATAGTATTTTAGTCGAGTAGCATCTAACAAGCATCCGAAAAAACGATTTACTAATCTACTTTACTAAAATGTTGCTTTTCGGACACATTTAGTTACAAAATTACTTGCTACTCGACTAAAATACTATCCTGGTGTGTTCTACACTTAAAAGATTCATACAATACAATCTCATAGAGGTTTATGCACAGGTTCCCTGTCGCCGATTTATATTATGTATGTCACTTGGAGACAAAAAATCGCAAATTGTGTAGCTATATGTACAAAAGGCCTGAATCATAATCAATTTAATAACATAAATATTACGATATTATGTCCAAATTTACTAGAAGAAAAATAATGAACTTAAAATGACTTTAGTGGCATGCGTAAAATTAATTCCTTCCTTCATAATGCCTCAGCTTCTTTAGACAGAGTTTGCGGTAATAATTATTAAGCTGGAGCAAAATCTCTGCGTTTATCGCGAACTCGATCTAATGAAGCCAAAGCATAAGTGACTATAGCCATGAATATCAACATAAGAAGAACTATGGACTTTGTAAGACCAGAAATAATTTATAAATGCAATTTAATACTTGCTATACAGATATAGATTTTGTACTAATTAATGCAGCTAAAACATAGGCCTTGTTCGCACCAGGACAGTTTTTTAGTCGAGTAGCAAGTAGCATTCATCCGAACAAAGGATTTACTACTGTTCGGACTCCCTTAAGCCTAAATCTACACACTAGGGTATTAATTTAGTAACTAAACGTGTCCGAACAGCAACATTTTACTAGAATAGATTAGTAAATCCTTAGTTCGGAT
>QDHC01000780.1:509617-520315 GCA_013186455.1 Papilio dardanus tibullus | reverse complement strand
GTGTATAAATGGGCTAGTGTGGTGGACTAAAGCCTTTTTTAACACATATTTATTTTATTCAATACAAAAAAGTTTTATTTTCTTTATAAAAGTGAGTAAGAAATTATTTATTTTTGTCTTTATCAGTAACTCAAGGTCGAAATTAGGTTATTGATATTTAATATTAATATACAATCTAACTCGAATAAGAGACGCCAGGGGACCTCGTTATTCGTCTCGCTTACCCAGGTTTGAATGTCTTATAGATAAAATATAAACAATGTTAATGAGCAGCGACTTGCTGTGATTTATTTTGTCTTAGAAAATAAAAACATTTTATCTCTTAATCTATATTTTACAGAATGAAAACAAAAAATTAAGCAAGATCAAATAAGACATTTTCTGAAAACATATTCGAGAAAAAAATGTTATTACAAATGGGTTTTTTCTCGAAAAAAAAATAATGCAATAAAAATAGTTGAGGTATATCTTACTACTACAAATATTTTCTATACTAAAATTTTAATTTATCCTAAAATTTAATATCACAGTTTCTTAATAGTTATATCTTAAAATTATCTAGAAATATCTAGGTTGACCACGATTTGTTTTTTTTTTCGTGAAAAACTAATTTTTTTCGGATACAAAGAAAAATATTAGACTATATTTGTGAAATACTAAGTATTTATTTAGTTTATACGTTTATATATTGACCTAGGTATTTCTACACACTTAGTTAAACAGTACAGTTACCATATGGATTCATTAGACCGAGTTCGCGATAAAAACGGCGATTTTACTTCGGCGTAAGGCCGTTTTTTGCGTGAAATCGGTCTAATGAAGCCGTAGTGTTAGAAAAATGTTTACATACAGATGATACAATTGAAAATCACGGGCATAATACAATCATAAAATAAATAATAATACCAAGAATTTTGATATTTTTGTCACCAGTAAAAAGGTCCTCCGTCTTATATTTTATTTTCACACGACTAAATTAAACATATAAAAAGATACCGCTAAAATCACAAAAGTATTATAATTTCACGCAAATAAATACAAGCAAATTCACGTTTTTCGTTAAAATTTTCTAGATAGAAAAAAAAATGCATCACATATCGGCAAATAAATTCAAAGGTGTGTGTAGTCAAGCAAAATACGCGCTAGTCGTGGAGGTGCGGAAAATGGAGCCCATCATGGGTCGAACTACATTAGGAAAAAATGGTCATCCACCTTCGTAAGACAAATGTCTTCGTTAAGTCACAGCGGAAGAAGTAAACCTAGGAAGAGATGGAGTGCGTGTGACATGATCAAGAAGGGACTAGGCGACTACAGAAGATAGATTGTACAGGACTAAGACCTGGTGCGTGACTGAATAACAAATTCTTTTAACATACGTTATTATACAGAAATAGTTTTGAGTATCCAAACTCATATACCTAAAATTGCGTTTTCTTCATCATCGACCTCGTCGTTGGTATTTGCGTCTTGAACGTCGGCCGAGGGAAATATGACCGGTTCATTCGTTTTGAATTCAACCGGTACATTATATCGATCTACAGGCACTACATTCACAGAATCGTTGCTATCCGTATTTTCTATCCTCATTCGCCTAGATTTCTTCGCTAATGGTTCATCATCAGAAGATTCGGATTCGCTGCTAGTATGTTTAACTACTTCTCGTTGCTGTGCTTTTGAATTTTTAATATTCTTTAATATGTCTAAAATTGATGGTTTTTTATTGAGTTGCCTGTAATGTCTCGCGACATGTATTTTCATTTGTTTCTCGATGTCAGTGGAGGAAAGGGCTGCGTTGTTTTGTACTGGAGCCACATTGTCCTTCCTCAACAAGGATTGCGCGACTTGGAAGATCTTGGGCGGCACGGCGGTGGCGGGCACTCGAATCAATTTTGCTCTCTTAAGATTCAACACTCTCTTGATTTCGGTTCCTTGTATCGGCGTACCACTGGGCTGAGGACCACTTTGTTCGCTAGTGTCGACCGTGTTATCATTATCTTCGGTGAGATCAATAACTGAATTATTTACAAGGGGTTTACCTTTTAATTTCTTTTTTATAAATACCATAACTTTTTTAACCTTCTTCGGAGGGGGGGCTATTTGAATGTTACCTCCTACATTCTGGGTGTTAGTAATGTAGTACGGATTGTCCGGTAAGTTGTAGTTAATGACAGTAGCAGTTGCAGAGTCGGTAGGAGTATGAGTGTCTTCGGCCGATATCCCCGACAAAGTCATCAAGTCCGACAATATTGTTTTTCTGTTCGTCTCCGGAGCTACTTTAAAAACATAATTTGGGTATGTTAAATTATTTTGATCATCTATTGTAACATTTTCCACAGTACTTGCAACTTTAGGATCTAGATGCGAGCCAGCAACATAAAGCACTGGGCCTGTTCGAGCAGTATCGGTGTCGGGGTTGG
The DNA here is from genome assembly GCA_013186455.1 of Papilio dardanus tibullus. Taxonomy (NCBI): domain Eukaryota; kingdom Metazoa; phylum Arthropoda; class Insecta; order Lepidoptera; family Papilionidae; genus Papilio; species Papilio dardanus. The sequence goes on along the minus strand of QDHC01000780.1, from coordinate 517,898 downwards.
CATTAGTTTCATTGGGACCTGTACTGTCTTGAGAAGCACACAGTTTAGTGTTGACGACGTTAAGCACGGCGCTTTCTTGGGGAAGCGTTAGTATAGTATTCACAATATAAGGCACAGCGGTTCCTTCTGTAAAAATTAGTTCATCGTTAATATCGTTAAGCTCAGCGTTGCTTGCGTTACTATGTTGTCCAGAATGTATGACATTAACATCTACATTTTTTTCTGCATCTTTTACTTCCGCGTTTATAACAAGTTCAGCATTTTCTTTAGCAAGAGGTACGTTAGGGTTAATAACCGTAAGTTCCGCTGTTTCTTCGCTAATGGGGACTTCATTAAGTTCATCATTTTCAGCGGTGTCGAGGTCTTCAGAGGAGTCATCATTCAGTTCACTATTTTCTTCGATAGCGAGTTCTTTACGAGAAATCAGATTAAGTTCAGCATTTTCTTTAGAGGACATTAGATTAATTTCAGCATTTTCTTCAGTAACGAGTTCTTCAGGAGACATAAAATGAGGTTCTGTATTTTCTTCAGTAACGAGTTCTTTAGAGGACATTAGATTAATTTCAGCATTTTCTTCCGCAACGAGTTCTTCAGGGGACATAAAATGAGGTTCTGCATTTTCTTCAGTAACGAGTTCTTCAGGGGACATAAAATGAGGTTCTGCATTTTCTTCAGTAATGAGTTCTTCAGGGGACAGAAGATTAAGTTCAGCATTTTCATTAGCAACATTTACTTCCGAGGTATACCGCATTTCAGGATTTAAGAAACTTAGCTCCGCATTGTCTTCAGCGGCATCTGCTTCCATGTTCACAGTGTTAATTTGAGTATCATTTTCTTTAGAGTTTATATCGTTATCTTCTAGATTTTCATGAACTATATTTATTTCAGGGTCCAAATTTATAATTGTTGGGTCATTCGCCACCGTGTTTCTACTAGTGGAACTATTTTCTCTACTGCTTTTAATTGAATATTTCCATCTTCTAATTGGTAATTTCCGTGGATTATTAAGTACTCCGGTTCGAGAAAGTTTATTATGCACCGCTGAAAGGATTTCCGGCAAATGGGATAAACTAGCTGGATCGATTTGTACTCCGGGTTCTATGGATACACTTAACGTGTTGTCCGGCAAAAGCACTAGGTTGACCCCTCGTGGAAGTATTTTCGGGGGAGACTTCGTGGTTTGTTGTGGTGATGAATTAACATCGTCGTCGATCAAAGATATTGTTTCAGGTGCTGCTTTTTGCTGATTTGCAAAGCTGGACGTGGCGGTTTGCCGGCCGGCGTCGGCGGTCACCGCAAACACTTCGACCCTGTTACCGCGTTGTGGTATTGCAGAAATAATGTTTGTTTTTATGGCCGGTGGAGTTCCCTCACAAGGCGTTTGACTTTTTCTCTCAGATAATAAATCGCACGCGTTCGTGAGTTTCGTTGCGACGTCGTCATTATCTGTTTGCGTAGAGACAGACCAATGATTTACGGCGTATGTTTCCAGGCCATTCGAATCATTGGAGTTGTTTGTTTCCTCATCGACCATACTTTGTTTGTTATTAGAAAGAGTTTTATGTTGCATCTGATAAAAGTCTACGGAACTTTTTATTTCCGTCTGGCCGCATCTGTTCTTTACAGTCTTCGTTTGAATCGCTATGTCACGAACTATGATAATGTTGTTAGTTTCCCCTTCCTTGCACTGGGGAGGGCCGCCGCCATCGCGGCCCTGCAACTGGGCACGTGCACGGTCTAGTGACTTCACTGCTTCCCATAGATCTTGTCGACAACAACAATAACATATATTTTTGGAGTACGAACACAAATGTCTGTAATTCCTAGATTTTATATCAGTTTCTTTTTTATTTTCCGGTCTTATGTATTCCATTCTAAATCGAGCCCAGCAACAAAAACCACTCGTCGCTGCAATCGTTTGACGATTCCCATTTTTTATCCGCTTTGAGTTTCTTGAAGTCACATTATCTTTATCGCTATGTAATTCGTTCTCGTCTGCTGCCAAATTTACTATATCGCCACTGTTATTAACATTTTCTTGAGCGTCCTTTGCGTTTTTGTCAGTCTGACGCGGAATACCTACTTTCGCTGTCGATAGATTCTTGGATCCATCAGTATACACCTTATTAACTTTTGCTTGAATGCGCTTTGCTCTTCTGTAAGCCGGAGTCGATGCGGTATTAGGTAATAGAAATGAGCCTTTGTCGAGTAAGTGGATCACTTTGTCGAGAGTGTCCTTCGTAATCAAACTTTCTTCGTAATGTATACCACTTTTGGTATTATACCAGGGCATGATCCAACGCGGCACCGGTGTATTCGGTTTTGGCTTTGCTTTCTTGTTCTTCTTTTCAGATGTAGGATTGAGCCGCGCGTGAGATGCGCCTTCTACTGATTGAGCAGGCGGCTCACTGTCCACGACACTTGAGGGGGTTTCGGGAGTGGGGGCGACGGGGGCGGGGGCGACGGAGACAGGAGTGGGGACAACAGGAGCGGGAGGGACCGGAGTGGGGACAACAGGAGCGGGAGGGACCGGAGTGGGGACAACAGGAGCGGGGGCGACAGACAACGGTCTCTCTGATGGCACATTTATAACATGCCCTCTTTCGATTACGGTCCAGTCTCCGAGCTTGAGGGCGGGTAACGCTTTTGCCTCACCTTCTTTAATTTTTGACTTATCTGCTGTCAAATGTTGATGTTCTGGTAGTGTGATATCGAGGAGGCTCTGGACGGCGACGGCCGTGGGGAACACCGACATAGTATTTTCGCAGACTTCAGTTACTTTTTCTTGTTTAACGTCCGGTATTGTCGTATTATCTAGATACAAAACGTTACTGACTAGTTTAGTTTCGAACGCCTTGTGCAAGTCTATAGTGAGAGGTTTGCAAGCATTAAAAAGTCGCCGGTTGCGTTCGCTTAAAAAGAATCCAACGCTTAACCTTTTGAGACGTCTATTGAAATCGGGATTTTTACACAATATTATAGGGTTATAGTTTCTATGTTTTGGTTTTTGGAGCAACCAGCTCGTATATTTAACTCGAGGAACTTTACATTCTTTTGAACCATCTTCGGTTATCCCTTCCTTTATATCTTCTTTTTCTGTTTTTATCGCTCTATCTATATTCCCATCTTCATCATTATGTTGATTTAGCTGTCGACTTCTTTCTTTGTCAATTTCTTTAATTTCGTTTGTCACTTCACTATCATCTTCGATTCCCGTTTCGTCTGTCTGTTCGTTTTCTATTTTCACTTCAGTTTTAATATCTACTTTTTTTATAATTCTACTCTCAGCTTCGACGAGTTCAATTATTTCATTGCCTTTCAAAGTGGTGTAATCAATATATTTAAATATATCGATATCGTCCAATTTCTTCGTATAAGTAATGGGAATCATAATTAATTTTCTATCGATACCGTAAGAAGAGTCGACTTCATCCAGGTTTACGATTTTATTACCTAAAATATAAAGGAAATTGATTATTTCCCTATGAAGACGAATAACCGTCAAATTATTTATTTTAAATATTTAAACTTTTTACTTACCATCATCATTATTTGGTATTTCGTCTAGATCATCTTCATCATCTAATAATTCGATGCCATCGTCAACAAACTGTAAAGATGGGGGCAATCCACTTAAATCTATGACATCATCTGAATTGATGGGATGTTTTTTATCTACATTTTCTTCAGTAACATTATTATCAGTAGTAACTATATTTGGGGTACTATCAATTTCTATCAATTGATCAGAATCAGATTCTTTAGAAGGTATTGCTTCATTAGGAGTTACACATTTGTCAACTTTGATATCAACATTGCCAATTATATTTGTAATTTTAGGAAGGACTATATCATTCTCTGGTAACATGGAGTTATCTTCTATATCTTCGGTACCATCAATTTCCATTGCTTCATCGTCACTAATAGTATCATTTATTTCTACAACTTCCGTTGGTTCGCTCTTTACCTTCACGCCATTAAACGTCATTAAACTATTAGAGGAAATATCAACATTTTCAACACCTTTATCAACATTATGAACAACTTCATCAACTGCTTCAACAACATTATCAACAGCTTCAACAACGTTATCTAAAGCTTCATCAACATTTTCAACAGATTCGTGAACATTTTCAACATCTTCATCAACATTTTCAACATCTCCATCAACCTTTTCAACAACTTCATCAATACTTTCAGGACTATTTTCTCTTGTATTTGACGTATGTTCTTGTTTAATTCGAACATTATTAACTTGTATACTTTTCATTTCTTTATTGCTTTCGCCTTCATCTTCAGAGTCAGCAGCGACCTCTATTGTTTCCACGTGTGGTTCAATTACAACTAAATCTGGATCATCGCCTGAAATGAAAAGATTAATACTTGAAACTTAATGCTAACGGATTTCAAGTTTTAAATTAAAATTATGTACAGTATTTTTTTTTATTTTTCTTTCTTTAAAATCGGTTGTCATATAGAGCTCCCCTACAGCTAAAGAGAAATCAAATAGCTATGAAATAGCTCGCGACTTCGTCCGCGTGGAATCAAATATAGCCTATGTGATTCGGGGATAAAGTAGCTTTCAAATGATGAAAGATCTTTTGAAATCGGCCCAGTAGTTTTTGAGTTATTTCAATACATACAAGAATACAAATGTTTTCTCTTTATAATATTAGTATAGATTATTTAACTTACCGCTTGTTTCTCTTTTGCGCCTGTTCTCCTGAAAATAAAAAAATATACATTTCTACATCTTCTATAGTAATTTTTAGTATTCAGTTTCGTATTTTTTTAGTTAATATGCATGCTTAAAATAAATACGAAGCTAAGATGGATTGATGTTTGAATGTATCCCCAGAACGCTTCAACAGACCTTCATGAAATTATGCACAATTGTAGAACATAGCCTGGAAGGACATATTCTACTTATATTTTCTATAGTTCCGAGCAGACGGAGTCGCGAACGACAGCTAGTTATTGAGATACATATCTAAAAACTTACAAATTCAACAGCTTCAATAACTCTCCTCGCGTCAATTAAATTCTTCCATTGTTCAAATGTCTCAGTGATTAGACTTGGAAAGCTGTAAGAAAAAAATAATAATTTGAATTTAAAATGTTTAAAGTACTGGTACCACTCAAACCTATCAAGCATATAAAATGTAAAAACTTCTACGTCTTTTTTACAATTAGAATTTTGGGGAATGGGATTGGGTTCCGAAACACAGGGCTATGCCTAAAATACTCTCCTCATGCAACAAGGCTTATTGTTGCATGAGGAGAGTATTTTAGTCGAGTAGCAAGTAGCAAGTATCCGAACAAAGGATTTACTAATCTATTCTACTAAAATGTTGCTGTTCGGACACGTTTTGTTACTAAATTACTACCATAGTGCGTCGGTTTAGGCTTAAACGAGTCCGAACAGTAGTAAATCCTATGTTCGGATAAATGCTACTTGATACTCGACTAAAATACTATCCTGGTGCGAACAAGGCTTTAGCTCGAGACCCAAGGTCTCAATAAATTGTAAATTGTGAACTGTGATATGCAAATAATTATTATACTGGTGTGACATCTGTTATTTCATAATACTTAATATAGATTTAATACCAGTTTGAACCAGCTTATGTGAAGTTTGTTCACACGGGCGCTTTTTTTGACGCTTACGCCGTACAAACGTCTTTAAAACATTCCTTTCGCCCAGCGCTTAAAAACGATGTAATAAAAGCTTCGCGTTTTAAAAGCACTCCCATATGCAAATTTTTAACGAGCGTTAAAAAACCGTCTGTGCGAATAAAAGAATAATTACACATTTTTTAACTCTTACGTTTTTCTTTTTTATTTATATTTTTTATTTATTTAATTCGCTTATAGAAACAAAATTTGTTGATATCAAATATTTCTTAAATACATACTTATTAGAGATTTCAATCTGAAGTTTAGTCGGTCTGACGGCTTTCGGTAGATTTCTTGCGTTACCGCGGTACAGTTTCCAGAACTCATAGAACCTGCGCCTGGAGAGGTCCTTCAGTTGGTACCAGCGACGCTGTAGCAACATGGCCGAGCATGCTCGACCACTGAAAGTATAAAAAAATAGACGAATTGAGAACCTCCTTTTGGAAGTCTATAAAAATAGTAAGACATTTTAGTTAAATAGATGTTTTAACTCTGACAATCTTTTATTGATATTACCCAAGTTATAATCTATAGTGGTTATATCCGATATTAAATTCCGATATATTTAGTTACAATTGAAAGTCTTAATTAAGTTAATAAAAGTATATCGAATCTCCCATACATGGCGTCCATTACGAAAATTTTCATTTTTAGTTATTCTGTGAAAATTTCGAGATAAAATGAAATGTAGGGTAGATAACATTTAAATAAGAAAAATGGTTACAAGTTTACCATAAATCGCAATTTGTCTATGGCTTAGTATTGGGCGTAGAAAGAGAAAGGTATAGAAGTGGTGATAGCGTATACCGTTGAGGGACAAAACATGCCTTAGACTACGTCATACGTATGTCGTGTGTGCATCACTTTACTGCTTTAAACCAATAACATCATGTCTCAAACCTTTGCCTGGGACGTATGAAAAATTAGTTCCTCAAAAATACGCTTGGAGCGCCACAATACTATATGATATGTCACATTTGTTTGGGTCTTGGTCCTGGACCCAAGCAAACAAAATCGCATACGGAGAAAGGGACCAAAGATCTATGTCACTGTCTTTGTCACGTTACGTATATTTCGTATAAATGTCACAGTCGCTGTCAGTTTGACATATGTCATGTCTGATCTACTTCTTTTAATCTATGGTATTAGGGTTTCGACTGGAATGCGGCATAGTGTTTCATAAGATCGATACTTACCGGGAATTGTATTTAACTGTCAAAGCGATCCATTTCGCAATGAGGCGATCTCCTGAAAAATTTTCTATATTGTACTTTTTCACCAAAGCAAACAATTCTTCAAGGACAGGTGATTCCGGTTTACCGCTCTGAATTAGATCCTGCAAAAAACATTAATAAACTAATAAAAAAAATGTATCCCTAAACTATGTCGTTATAATACATGTTATAGCTAAAGTGTCCTAATATTGAATACCTCTCCAATAACATCGACGTCCTGGTGCACTAGTACCAGGTCGAAGGTGAGCCAGTCTGTTGACGTCATCTGGGCCACTCGAGTGATGTTACCTAATCTATCTTCAGCAGCGAGCATCCTTTTTAATTTCTTAGACGTTAAAACCTTCATATGTTGCCTGGAAAGCAGAATGTCCATTGTAATCTTGGAGCTTGATGGGTAAGTCCATTTAAGTATCTGTGTTACAAAGTGTAAATTATACTTGGGTAGGTTTTTTATAACAGAAGAGGGCAAACGGGCAGCGGGAACATGATCGGAACGACGACGCCCATGACTAAACTGCAAATGCGTTGCAGACAGAAAGGTATAGGCTCTCTTCTCGAAGGAGCCTAAGTCGTACTGGTTTGAAAATACCGCCGAGGAGACACTTTTCCACAGCACGGCTGTACGTGTTAGGAAATTATTCGAGAATTGAAACTGCTTTTTCGATAGTAATACTAGGACAACTGAAGTCACAGCACACAATATATTAAAAAGCCTATTTTGAATACAAATGACCATGATTTACTTTTTTCTATCGCGAACACCGAGAACTTAGGAGACTTACCATAGTAAAAAGCAATCACAGCCATATTCAGTCTTCAGCTGGTCCCACATCTCATCTTCGGGCTGATCTTCCACGTACTGACGACGTGCGATATCGCGCACCAGTCGCCTCTTGAATTTTTCCAGGGCCGACATCTTGGTTACTATTTATCCTATAAACGGAAAAATTTTAAACCTCAAAAATGGTATAGTCTTTTTTTATAATATAAATTAGAAAACGAGCAAGTGGCCACCAGGATTCGAAAAATCCGAAGCGATCCCTGCCCATAGACATCTGCAATTGCAGATTCGTTGTCTACCCTTAGCACATACATAGCAAGAGGATAATACCTCTTACTATGCGTCCCCTCCCCCGCCTATTCACTTCCCTAGGAAGAGAAAGTGGACTAAAATTAGGCCTCCGGCACCACACTCACCAGGCAAAACAAGGAATAGCTTCCATTTGACGCCTGTTTTCTGTGTGGTTGTGGTATTTCCCCGAGCGAGCCGACCAATTTGTGCGATGGTGTTAAAGCGGGCTCTGCCACTGTTGAACTCTAATCTTGCATTAGAAATTGTAACTCCTTCAGTTTGCAAAGGAAATAAATGA
>QDHC01000780.1:493137-509493 GCA_013186455.1 Papilio dardanus tibullus | reverse complement strand
ATAAAAACGGCTACACTCACGTTATTAAGATCCGGTAACATGCATTTTTTATTAATTATCAATGTACGCTTTTTTAAAAATAAACTAAAATTGTTTCAAATAAAACAAAAAATTACTATAATTTTGTTATATTAGTCAACGGAAGCAGAAATATAGCAACACTCGCGGTACTCAGACATTTAATTTGACATCGCCATTTGGCATTTGGGTAATAAAATCGTATTACTGTAAAAGAAGTCAATAAGCAGCGTTTAGATTATGTGGTGAACAAGAGTTAACAAAAAGTTACAGATTCCTTTTATTGAAACAGCACATGAAACAAACGGTGTGTAATTATAACAACCACAATTATCGCTAAAGTACCCAAATCAAAGTTATCGAATAGTATTAAAAAGATTAAATGTATATGAATTAACGCAAAACGTTTACTTACTTGTAAGCACACATTTAATATTATTAATTTCTAAAACAACATTCGAGACGCTCACTCGACGGCTAGCGAGCACAAAATGGCGTACTTGCTACGCTTACGCGACTAGAGCGAGACGGGCGTTCACCTGTCATTTTTATCGACGCACACGTTAAAAATAAATTCAAGTAGGGGAGGGAGTTTATGTTTTATTAATTACGAATTAGTATAATTTTTGTTCTTTACTTTTTGACATTAAAGTCACCATTCCACAAAATACAAATAACCTAAATGTGTTAATTATATTTAGATGTGTTAAATAAACAAATATAAATATCTTTTTTATTAAACTAATTATTTATTACATTTAAAATTTGTATTCCACCATGTTATTTCGAAGTAAAAACGATCTCATCGCGTCGACTCGACTGATAGCCGCCGAACTCGCGCGCCATGTGAGGCCGCCAAAGCCGTGTGACGTCACCCATTAACCGTTACCCTAGCTCCGCGCCGCGGCGATGTTCGCTCCTTTTTGGAATTATTTTTCTCAAATAATTTTATACCATATTTTCGGATGTAGCGTGTTGGTAGAACGTTTTTTTGCGTTTTAAGTTATTTATTAATAATAATTTTTTATACCTATTTTTTGCATATCCCCAAAATTTTCTAAACCTTTAGATTGTTTCTTCTTTCATAAGGAGAATATGGGATATAAGAAATTAAAAACATGGATATTTTAAATATCTATCACTGCGGACATTTAGATGTTTTAATTGGTATTAAAATGTTTTGGCTTGCTAAGAGAGGAGATGTCTTAGCGGTTCTGTAAGCTTAGTTTAGTTCTGTTAGAAAATATGCTAAAATATTACGTAAAAAACATGACAGCTATAGTACAACAAAAATCTTGTGATACTATGTTAACGTCAACAGGAGGCGCTAGTGAGCAGATATAATTTAGTTTGGATTATGCCCACCGGGTCGGATAACCTTGAACTACGTAATTTCACAAAGTCAGTTGATAGCTTTTTTATTTTTGTGCCTGAATTAGGCTTTTTAGTTATCTATAGTTTGTATATATTTAAATCATTATCATATTCTCAAATAAGACAATTAATTCACGATAAAAATGTAAACTGTTTTCTTTTTGCAATTGAAGAATAATTTAATTAAGTATTTTAAATGAATATTTTAGCTAACATATTATGGCAACACTAGAGATACCGTCTTCGTTTTTTGTCTAAATTAACCTACTTTATAATTCCATGAATCAGCAAAATGTATTTAAATAACAAATAAGGATATAAAAGAAGAGAAACCTATAGAAAAAAGGTATAAAACGACTATTGCGTTACAACTCAATACGTCCGCTTAGCGTCGAATCCGTGAGAAGAATGGCGTCCGGACACGTTATAGTAATGCGTGGTAGATGTTTGGACACAAATTACATTATATCGGTTATCTAAATATATTTTTTACCTTTTAATTATCGAAGAGGAGTCACATATTGATATTCCTACGGTTGTTATAACCTGCTTTGTACAACACTGATTTTTTCACTTCCAAACACACAATACACGTATTCGCATTGAAGTCTGAACACGAATTGGATGATAAGAGGCGTTCCAACGCGAGTGAAAGGGACGGTCGATCGTTGCACCGGGTACGCGTGAGGCCACGCTGGGTGGGAGTGCGGCCATTTTGTGTCAACTATTTTTCATTTCTACATCACGCTTCGCCCGACGCGGTTGTAACCTATGGTCTGACGTAATATTATTTATAATTCTTTTGCCGTGCGTACGCGTTATTGAGAATTGAATGTAACTAATCTGTTATATGTTATAATTTAATATTTTTAATATTCTGCAATGTGAAAATCGTTATGTAGGAATGTAATATCATATTTATTCTATTTAATTACCTACCTACAATATTTTATTTCCACGGTACGGCTATGACTAACCTAAGTTGCTAAGCACTAACTAATATTTTTAAAAGTAGAAGAAAAAACTATCTTAAAAAATGACAATTCTTGAGTATTAATTTTGGAGGGAAACGATTTTCCTTGAAGCGCGAACTTGATTTTGCGTAGGTAAAATTTGTATTGAACAAAAACAATCTGCTTGCTTTGGGACACATTCTGCAATTTTGTTAGCTGCGTTGTAGCGCAATGAAGTTTGAGAACCACAGATTTAGAATGTAGAACGTTCGTAAATTAAAATTAAGGAAATATTAAATGCATTCTTCCATTAGCGATAATCAAAAAGAATCAATTAGTATTGTCAAGGGTAAAACAGGCGTACTAATGGCGTAGGTCTATACTTCCTGGAAGAGACATCTTAATGACACATGCATTGCTCTCCATGAGCGTTGTTCAATAAATTTCAAAGAATCAGTTATGGTAAAATAACACAATATAAAGATGGTGACACACTGGGGAAAAGTCTATTTTCTTTCTAACCTACTTTTTATCTGTATAAGTAGCAGCAGAAAGCCAAGATTAAATATGATAATATTTTGGAGACCTTGAGACGTATGCACCTAGTATTTAAATGTCGTTTTAGTATGCGGCCGTCTGAGTTCTACGTTGATTATCGGAGTCAAGCACGTATTCAGACTTTTGGTTGGGGTGATAAATATTGAAACAACCATGTCATCTGTGTAAAATCGTTGTGATCATTAAACTGTAGTCATTTTCGGGGGCCGGGAAAACGCTCAATTATCCCGCCCTGTATACGTGCTTGATCCCAGTATAGAATTCGCATACTAGTCTTACGCGGGGCGATTAGAGACCATAAACAAAATATGGCAGTATTGGTCTGTCTTTTTATATTATCATTTTGTCACTCACGCATATCAATGAACCGCAATATAATTATTACAATAGTTTTACATTCGGCCATTACGAGGCTGTCATGCAACGAATTAATTGATATATATTGTCCTGGGCTGGACCAGATAAATCTCAGGCCCGTTGATTAGCCAGTCGCTGTTACTTCGTCAGTGTTGCCAGTGCGTTCTATGGTATTACACAGTATAAAAATGTGTGCGTTGTATATTTGAATATTTTGCTAATATGACGTCACAGTGGTAAGTAATTTTGTTGACTGCCATTTTATTTGCTTGATATTATTTATTTTTAGATGAAAAATTAATTAACTTTCTTATTATAAAATAGCATTTATATTGATCAAAAAAAGTCCTTAAGTACGTAATTTGCATGAAATATTATAGATTTCTATTTTGCCTTGTCCACGAAGGGCCTAATAGTACAGTTTTTGTTCATGCTTATCTTTTATTTTGCTTGAAGAAATGACGCAACGATTTTTCTAATATAAATTTTTGGCATCGCAAAAATCGTAATTTTTTACGACCGTTTCTTATTGAACCAAAATAGTTCTGAAGGCGAATCAATTAGTCCACAGAATGACTATTATTGGTCATTTTTTGTCTGTAATATTAGCTTTATTGCCAACTTGACTGACGTGTTAAATTATTCATACAAACATACCATTTGATAGATATTTGCATACTGTCATGTTAGAATTGTTAATTCGAAGTTGGGTTCCATGAAACCTGACTTCTAACATCGTAGTGTTAGATGCACTTTTTATTTAAGGTGGCAAAAGAGCATTTTTCCACCTAAATCCGTCGAAACAGCGAAGCGTTGAAGACATTCAGAAAAAGGATAAATCATCTTTCTATGCGTCCCTTACTCAAGCCCACTTCCACTTTCCATCGTTTATTTATAAGAAAAGGGGGAAGGCAACTGGAGTAAAATTAGTTCTTCAACACGCTCAGCATAAATGTAGAATTGCTTCAACTTGACACCTTTATTCTATGTATTTCACCGTGCGAGCCAGTCCATTCTTGCAAATGTTATTGCACAATCTACCACTGTTAATGCATTAATAACTAGATTATTTTTTTGTACTTAAAACGGTACAAAATGTCAAATAAGTCAACAAAGTGCCAGCGATGACATCTTCACCACTCTCGAGCTCTTGCTATCTTCACATGAGTAGATAAAATGTACAGAGGCAAAGTTTTTTTTCTTGGCTTTCACAACCGAGCCAGAGTTTCATGAAACGTTCACAATTTTGTTAGGCATGTTACGATAGGTTAAGATGAATTACTCACATTTTTACTATTTCAGAAAACGGGACAATTTGTCAACTTTACTGACGTGTTTCCGAAATTCTTTCGGGGACACCGGGACTAGTGACTATAAAATGGGACGTCTGGTCCCGTTATGCATTAATCGTCTGCATATATTGTATACATTGTCCTAATAAACACATCGTAACATTAAAAATAAATTGATTCCTCAACGCGTCCGATTGAGATTTGAAGGTCTTTTTACGCATCCAACACCGTCGTAGGTCAATTATTTGTTGACCCAACATTATGTATCGAGATTCGATGGAACACGAAACTGGGACAATACTTGACGATCGATCTCGGCCAATGTTAATTGTTAATACTTTGAATAGTATTCGTAAATAACTTACCACCGAATTTTCAAACACCATACAAATATTTAAGAGAGTCTTAGATATAAAGTCCACGCTTAAACTGCAAATTCTAGTTCTCGTATAATTTTGAACACTACTAAGATTTTAAGCGACTCTTAAATTTGAGTTGCGTTTGAATATTCGGCCGTTAAAATTATAGAAAACTTGACTAATGCCTTATTTTATTTCTAGGTATCAGTTGTTAACGTTGCTTTTCTTAGTATACCCGTTCAGTAATAGTAAAGCTACAGGTAATATTTACTTATTTATTATTCTATATTTTTAATATCATCCAAAGAACGTAGCTAATAATTACCTAATATCTACCAAAAAACTTGGTCTTTACCTTTTATCCTTAGCGCCTTTCAAATTTAAATAGCAACACATATTATTAAACTAAGACGAATCATATAATACCATTTTACTCCTTTAATCTTATGAAGAGTCCTATAAAGCTCAAAATTGCATGGCCAGTTGCATTTTACTGAAATATCTGTTTTAGATAATGTAACAATATCTCCACTGGATGTGTCATACGGGCCATGCTCACCCCTCCGACCTGGTGACGTGGACTTCCAGACGGTAGACTTGATAGCGGTGTACAGAATAGACCAGCCTGATACCACTGGTGTCACATTGGTACAAGGTTCACAGGATTTACAAAGAGCATACAGGGTCGGCGACGGTGCTAATCTCACTCTACCTTTAAAGTAAGTTATTGTGCAGCAAAGTAAGTAAGTTTAAGCGCCAATAACCTAATGGTTTGAAGGACGGAGTGCCGATCTAGCGGCTGTGGGTTCAAATTCCGACATTTGACTATTGTCGTAATCGTAAACCATATCCTAACACAAGCTTTTTCAAACTTACTCGGAATGGTTAAAGGAAATATTAGTAAATTCACAAAAAAATACTAATATTTAAAAAAAAACTAGTTTTTAGCTATATATCGTAAAGCCTTGTTCGCACCAGGATAGTATTTTAGTCGAATAGCAAGTAGCATTTATCCGAACAAATGATTTACTACTGTTCGGACTCGTTTAAGCCTAAACCTACGCACTAGGGTAGTAATTTAGTAACTAAACGTGTCCGAACAGCAACATTTTTGTAAAATAGATTAGTAAATCCTTTGTTCGGATAATTGCTACTTGCTACTCGACTAAAATACTTACCTAGTGCGTACAAGGCTTAAGGTAAAATGTGACTATCTGTAATTCTAGAGAAGTATTCCCAAATGGTTGGCCGGAACCGTTCAGTGTGGTGGCGACTTTCAACGCACATGGTCTCCAAAGGCCTTGGACTTTGATCAAAGCGAGGGCCCGCAATCTACTATTTTCCGTAACATTGCTACCGAATGTAAGGAAATTAAGCGTATACGTGCAGACCTCAAGAGTCGTCTTTAAATGTCCTGAGGTAAGGAACGAAAGACTATTGATATTTTTTATAATAGTTAAAAGATAGGAAATAAGCGACCTGGGGGTTGACAAAAGCACATTCGCTACGAAGCGATTCTATAACGAACGTCAAAAATGTATGAAACTGACATTGACGTTCGAAATGTCACACGTGACAATCACATGATTTTATCGAATGTCAATGTCAGTTTCATATATTTTTGTCGAATCCATCAGCGATATCGCCGATCGAAAAGTACTCTGGGTAGCCCCGCTGATATTGTCAAATAGTGTAAGATCTGCCCATAGATATTTGCAGATAGTAAAAGGTTGATGCATGCAAACCATGTGCTTGTCACGTGTGAGATATCGAATGTCAGTTCGCCAATGTCAGTTCCATACATTTTTGATGTTCGCTATCGAATCGCTTCGTAGTGAATCTACTTTGGGTAAGCTCCCTGGTCAAATATAAGTTTTCTTTTTCCAGCTCTTCAGTCCAGGATGGCATAAAGTACACGCAGCGATCACTGATGATGCCGTTCATGTTGCTGTTGATTGTAAAGAAGTAAGGCATTTTCTGAACTCTACGCTGTTTCTAAATAAAGTTTACTATTTGACAATATTTTGTTTATTATTCTGTGTTGTTCTTTCAACAGTTATTACCAGAAAAGATAAGAAGACACGACTTTAGGAATGCGACGTCGGTAACCATTGTGAGCAACGATGATGGGACTCCAGCACCGGTATGAAAAAATATGATTTATAAAATAAAATGAATTTTGTGTACCAATCCAAATAAGTGGAAAGGAGCCAGCTGAAAACCAGGACAGTGAAGGTTTAATGCGTCCCTGCATACGCTGAGCTGGCTCCGTTTGCCACACTTTACTTTCGAACTTGTTATATGGTTTTTTTCTACGTGTGGCAATAAAGGTATTTTCGTTCTTTCTTTATTTCAATACCAGCTGATGTGCGTGACTTCGTACACGTGGAAATTAAATCGAGTAAACCCCCGAGTAAAATAGCCTATATCGGGGATAATGTAGCTTTCTAATGGCGAAAGAATTTTTGAAATCGGGCCAGTAGTTCTTGAGTTATTTCAATACATACAAAAATACAAAGTTTCTCTCTTTATAATATTACGAGTTGTTGTGTGCCACTTCGTCCGCGTGAAATTAAATATTGTAGCCTATGTTACTCGGGGATAATGTAGCTTTCTAATGGTGAAAGAATTTTTGAAATCGGCCTAGAAGTTCTTGAGTTATTTCAATACAAACAAAAATACAAAGTTTCTCTCTTTACAATATTAGTATAGATTTCAATATTGTAGTATTTTAGTTCCTCTATAGTTCTAGAGTCTATATTCAATCGATATTAGTATTTATTTCTTAGTAGACAGTGGTTATTTTTATTTAACATTTTTACAGATAGACCTTCAATGGTTATCACTAAGCTGCAACCGTTATAATCTTACAGAAGACAGTTGTGAGGAGATTGTAAGTACTAAAACATCCTGCAAATAAGATTTTTATGTTTTTAAAGTTCAAGCAATCAATTGTTACAGGATCCTGAACCTCTGCCGGTTATTGTTCCTTCACCGGTAAGTATATAGTTCTATGAGCTTCAAATTTGTAATTGAGAAATGTATTTGTACCCTAAGTCTTCATTAGATCGATGTAACGCAAAAAAACGGCCTTACGCCAAAGCAAAATCTCCTTTTTTTGCGCGAACTCGGTCTATTGAAGCTCCAGGGTTAGAGATAATTACTTACTTACTTTTATTTCCAATTATTGTTGATATTTGAAAAAATGGACATCCTATATAATTTATTTTTCAGCTGATACATCCAGAGTCGTCACCCAACTCGCATCCTTTGTTACCAGCCGCTTGCAATGTAACATGTCCTCCGGTATGTACCTTAAAAAAACACCAAATGCAAAATTGCACAAAAGAAAAATTGGTTGCGTTATCAACACTATCAAATATATCGAACGAAACAAGTATATATTATACCAAATATTTACCCTTGATAACTTAAATGAGTATTTTTTTGTGATTTCAGGGTCCTGAAGGTCAAAAAGGAATGAAAGGGGAACAAGGTCCCAGAGGGTACATAGGACTACCGGTAACTTTTCGGACTTATTTAGTTTTAAAAATAAGTTTATTATTAAGACGACTCTGCACAACCTAAACTGTTTTTTTTTTAATTTTGCTTAAGGGTGTACGAGGGATCGAAGGACCACCGGGTCCTAAAGGATTAACTGGTCCTAAGGGCGATAGAGGTGAACAAGGACCACCTGCAAAAAATGTCAATGTAAATACCAGGTTTTAAAGGGTTGAATGGAAGAAAAGGATAAATACATAGGAAAGAAAGGGATAGAGTATTTGTTGAAATTTGCTTATATTCATTTAGTTTGCTATGTTTAATAGATTTTACTTTGTATGTTTACGTATAGGGGACTGTAGGTCCGGGTCCGAAGGGAGAAACGGGGAAACCTGGCCATAAAGGTGACAAGGGCGATACGGGACAAAAAGGTAAAGTTTTTCATATGACTTGTGACCTTCGATAAACGTAGCTTGTGATACTGCAATTCTGAATATTAAAGAGTTTTTAGCAAACAAACATAGACGTTTGTTCAAACCATGAGGTCCCATGCTATAAAGTATTTTATTTTATTCTTTAGTAAGTACGGTATTGTATTATCTGCGGTTCGTACTTATTTTTCCTTCTATTATTTTTCTCATTAAAGAAATATTATACAGGTGAACCTGGGGTGGCTGGTCTTGTTGGATTAGCGGGGCTACCTGGGGCCGATGGTAGACATGTAAGTTGACGACAAGAACTTTTATTTTCAATTAATTTCTAATGATTACAATAGAGTATTGAGCAAGTATAATACAAATATATATTGCCAGTATTTTCCGTAGGGTCACCCCGGACCGCAGGGTCCGGTGGGTCCTCCCGGGATCCCGGGGTTACAAGGACCACCGGGACCACCTGCTAATATTAATGCGTCACTAATACACGGTTAGTACACAAGAATGTTAACTTCTTTTTATTGCTTATTTTTTTACAATGACCTACGTTATTGTGATTTATTCCAGTAGAGTTTTTTTTAATAATGTTGATGTATATGTCAATTTCAGGTGCAAAAGGAGAAAGAGGTTATCCAGGTCGGTCAGGTCGAGATGGTGAACCGGGCGCCAGGGGTCCACCAGGAATAGATGGAAACCCGGTATGTTTTATTTATTCTTATTCAAAATTACATATTGTTGAGGATCCTTCTAAGTGAACCTAAAGTAAGAAAATAATAGGCGTTTACTGATATGATTACATTATTTGTTTATGTTTCAGGGTTTACCAGGTCCACAAGGCCCTCCCGGCATCCCGGGATTACTAGGCGAAAGAGGACTGCCGGGACTGCAAGGTGGTAATGGAGAGAGAGGCCTTGAAGGTCCACCGGTGAGTTATACATTTTCTTTTTACGTTGTTTGAAATGTGATTAAATTAAACTAAAGATGGCACTGTTCAAAATTCTATCAACGCGATGTTCGTCTTGTAGGGTCCTGAAGGTCCGCGGGGTCTGCCGGGCCCGCCGGGACGTCCCGGAGTCGCGGCGGTGACAGCAGAGCACGCCACTGTCCCGGGACCACCAGGTCCCCAAGGCGAAAGAGGATTGGTAAGTTTTACTTAATATGAAATACTTTTGTTCGAAATTTTTGGTACTTTAAAAAAAATGTAAGTGGTACATAATTTCAAATCTTTTCATCAATCCTCGGTAGTATAGTGGTAAGTATCCCCGCCTGTCACGCGGGAGACCGGGGTTCGATTCCCCGCCGGGGAGAGTTTTTGTTAGTTTTTTTTAATGATACCAAAAAATGTTTTATTATATGCATCTATTGCATGGGGTAAAACGACATTTGGGTTAAATAACTGTATATGTGAACATTTAGAAAGGTGATCAAGGATTTCCCGGCGTACCTGGTCGAGATGGCGTGGACGGGATTCCTGGAAGTCCAGGACAAACAGGCCCGCCTGGATTACCTGCGTATAGTAATATTGTTGCTCAGGTATGTATAAAATCATTTAAAATTATGCAAATAAAGTTATAAATTATTTAAACAGTGAAAAGTGTGACGAAAGACATTTTAATTAGTTATTAAACAATTGTTGATATTTTTTTCAGCCAGATTCGCTTACAGAAAGGGAAGTTAGAAATATATGCGAGGATTTAATTAGCGGTAAGTATAATGTGACATACTCGTACCATAATGATGTTTTATTGATCTTATGATTTTAATGTTGATATTTTTCAAAATTCTATTTTATACGACTAGAGTCAGAGCTTAAAAATATAAAAATCGTTTATAACCTTTTGGGTTTGCGTACACTATTTTTTTTTTGTTTTTGTACATAGTTCGTATAGCAGAGTTAACGGAAAGGTTGACGATTCAAACTACACCTACAATAATATCTAGAAGAGGCCCGCCCGGTAGAGCAGGCGCACCGGGTTTACCAGGTATGTAATAAATTTAGTCTATATCTGTCCACACTTTTTTGTTTTTAATATATGTCTGCAATATAATGTTACAAGAAAATATGAGTTACTTCCAGTAATAAACTAAACATAACTTTCTTTACCTAGGGTTGCCTGGAGAAGCGGGAAGTCAAGGACCTCGAGGTTATCCTGGCGAAACAGGTGAACTAGGACGACCCGGCAGTCCCGGCCCTAGTGGCCAGAAAGGAGACAAAGGGGAGAGGGGCCACGAGGGTGTGGGAGTACCAGGACCTGAGGGACCTAGGGGTGTTCAAGGTAATTATGATTATTCCATTAATTTTAAGTATTGACCAACGCTTATAATATTGTCACTGACCGATTGTGAATTTTATCAGCTTTTAATAGGTAGGTATGGGTCTGGTTGCAAACTAGATGGCGCTAAGGTATATTTTTATTTTGCCCTTCTAACACTAGATGGCATTGCTAATTTTAAATAATTCTCTTGTTTTTTAGGTCCCATAGGATCTCCAGGTGCTGATGGAAGGATCGGACAACGTGGTGATCCTGGACATCCAGGTAACAAAATGTTATATTTTGTTTTATGACTTAATTAGGGGGCTCCTAATAAATCTTGATTTCGTAGTCATTCAATTTTAATTAATTTAATGTAGTAAATGAACTCTAGATGGCGTTACGAATATGTTTTTTAAATCTTCAGGTCCAATAGGTCCTCGTGGTGTACCCGGTCCCCGAGGGAACTGTGACTGTCCTGTAGCCGCCTATTATGCTTATTCACCTGTTGGAAACTTTAAAGGCCCATAAATGACACTTCTAGCAAAGGTTTTATGTGATTGTTACTTAATAAGAATGGAACAAGAAAGATGCCAAGCAGGAGAAACAGATAATATTAAAATTAATAAATAAATTAGTCATTTTTTTGTTTATAAATTAGGACATATATTTGAATAAAGTAGAGGGGTAAGTGAAATTAGATCATAACTTTAAATAAATAATTCTTATTGAATTATTATATTATGAAAGATATTCTTACACGATTCAAAATTGTTTCTTGGTATAAAATAAGTACTTAAATAAAAGAAAGAAAACAGGCAACTATTTTTTTGTTTTATTTTTCCTATTGATCTTAATCTTACTGCTTATTTCACCCTAGTAAAGTAATTCTTATACAGTCAAACCTGGATAAGCGAGACCTTGATAAGTGAGAAACCTCTGTAAGCGAAAATCATTCTCTGGTGTCGACGAGCTACTTTTTTATGCGAGAAACTAGGATTAGAGAGAAACTTCTCTAAACGAGATAAATATTGCGGTTCCTTGGACTCGCTTATCCAGGTGTATTTGAAACTGAAAAACTGTCTGAATGAAGTGTTTTGGCGTTTTATAAAAAAAAACCTTCGTAAAAGCGGTAGAATCAAGGATTAGTCCCTCTCACACGTTGATAAAAGTATTGCGTGCAAACAAGAGCACTCTACTTGGGATAATCCGGAAAAAGCTGCTTTACAACTTGTAGAGGCAACATCATAGAAGCGGGAATATTTTATGAAGTTTCTAGACATTATTAAACTTTTTTATGTCATTATTTTGTACTTATATTTTTAATTACAGTATTTTTTATACGATTTAATAGTTTAGTTCTTTAATTTCAATGATTTGGTCGCGGTTATTTATGCTAATATTTTAAAGAGGAATGATTTGTATTTTTGTATGTATTGAAATAACTCAAAAATAATAATTTGCCGATTTCGAAAATTCTTTTACCATTAGAAAGCTACATGATCCCAGAGTAACATAGACTATAAAAGGTTGCGAATAACAACTAGTTTTCTCATAAAACATAACTAGTTTCGATAGGGTCATTGATCTTTTTCATTCTTTTCGATGTAACGATTTGTCTCTATAAAGTGTTTCGGTAGTGAAAACGCACGGTTTGCATGTAAAACATGTTGCACTAACAGTGTTTACAAGCTGTGTTATGAGTTTACAAAACCGTTACTGTCGTAGAGGAAACAATATTTGTACTAACCTCGTAGTCGGCTTGTTTGAAATGCTACTGCTTAGTATTAGTAAACACCATTAGGTCGCTTCCAGTTGTTGATGTTCTAGGTTATTTTAAAACGGTTACGTTATTTCTATATTTAGTTAAGTTACTGATGAGGTTATGTGTAAAAAAACGCCTCAAAATTAAAATTCGGTACCAATAGACAAGATTTTATTTTTTCATGACCATAGACGTAATTATTAAACAAAACTTTTTATGATGTTGAATGTGATAAATTATGAAGAAAATAATGACATTTTGTTGTCATTTTGACCAATTTTGACAACGGTTTATTTTGGTTTTGGTTATTTGATTTCTTGTAATTATTTTAAATATGATATTATGATTGTTGTAGGATAATTTAACTGTTAAATTTTTATTTTATTGTCATAAGAATACAGATAATATTTCGATTTTATTGTAATTGTTAAAATCATGTAAGTATATTTTCAATACTTGTCTCTATTTATGAGTTTGTAGCTTAATTTAATCATAACTAGAAGAATTATTAATAAATTGCTATAAGAGTAAAGGCCCAATTATATGGTACAGTTTCTTGCATAGCATATGATTATAGTGAAGGAAAAATTGTCTAGTATGATGTAAACATCATAACATTCTTGATCTGATTTACAAGTTTTGATTCAAAACAAGTGTATTAAAATTTAACACTTTCTTGGTATTAAATTTTAGCATTATGGCAACTCGTATACCGTTTTGAAATTTATATCCACGACTATTGCGTGCGGACTATTTCATTCCATTAACGCACTGGTACGATCAAATAACTGGTACCATTGGCTCTTAAAACACAAATTATTGCTTACTGGATAATAGTAGATACTGTATTTATTGTTCATGAGGTTATTTACAAGTTTTTTTAATACCGCGCAGACGGAGTCGAGGTGGACAGATGGTAGTTCAAATGTAAAATAGTGATTAAAAGTTTATTAGCAAACTGTTATACATAATACGAAGTGTTCAGCGTTCTCGCATTAGTCGCAGCCTGTATTGCGAGGACCTGATCTTAAGATTAAGCAATGCAACGAGGTTGCATTGCTTAATGCAACTACAACGGCAACAGGTTAAATATTCAAATAGGATCATAAAATATTGAATGTGTTTTTTATTATCTGTGTAGAAACATAAAGATGAACGTGTTACGTACCATGTTCGGGGTGTGCAGCGGCTCTGCGGAGAAGGGAGAAGTGCACGACATCATCAGGCGGATATTCGGCAACGAACTCGTCATGAAAGATAATTCAGATCGACAAAATCAGTAATATTATTACCCTAGACTATTAAACTATTAAATTATAAATATTATTACATATTTACCCCTCTTACGGTGAAGGAAAACATCGTGATGTCTGCACATGTCGGTGAAGTAATTCAAAGATATGTGTCAAGTCAGGCAAAATACGCGCTAGTCGTGGAGTGAAGGAAAATGGAACCCATCATGGGTCGAACTACTACTACTACTGCTACCCTAGACTTTTACTGTCGATACACCCTATAACACTTTGACAATTCTGTTTTTAAATAAGATAGAGCGACCAGGTGGTAGTGAAAATTCACGTTTATATTATTTAAAAGTATACGACACATTTAAATTAGAATAATATTCGCGCACAAAATTATTATAAAATCAACTTGTTACTGTTAGGGAAGTAAAATGTAATTCTGCAATTTGGCGTATATCCGTTGTTTTTTGAAAGTACCCACTTAAAGAAAGTTACTAAAATATCCACGTGGTATTAAATAGTATGTTTTTTATAGGAAAAGCAAGTATTTAAGTCATATACGAGAGAATCTTATCAAGGTATTGGATGCGAAAATAATGACGCACAAGTCGAAATTCGCGAAAAAACATGGGCAATCGTATGCGGACGTAAGTTGAAGTACTTATTCTAATAATAATTTCTATGATATTGTACGGCTCGAAGGACCATTGTTAATATTTAAGCCTTGTACGCACAAGGATAGTATTTTAGTCGAGTAGCAAGTAGTATTTATCCGAACAAAGGATTTATTAATCTATTCTACTAAAATATTGCTCTTCGGACACGTTTAGTTACTAAATGACTACCCTGGTGCGTAGCTTTAGGCTTAAACGAGTCCGAACAGTAGTAAATCCTTTGTTCAGATAAATGCTACTTGCTACTCGACTAAAATACTATCCTGGTGCGAACAAGACTTTAGAGAGGCAAATTTATTTAGTTGCGCGAACGCATCCGCGGCCGCTCAGGAACGGTAAGTGATGTGGTAGTTGCCCCCTACACCCCGCACCTCGGTGCTGCAGGGTTGCCCGCATCTTGCGAGGGAACACCAGTTATTTAGTTGTATGAATTATTTATACTATAATAGAGCGTCGGTGGCTCAGGGGTTTAGCTCTTGACTTGTAAACTGCAGGTCCCGAGTTCGAATCCCGCCATCTACCAATGTGTTTTTCCATTTCCATATGTACGTAAAGAAAACATTGTGATGCAACCTGCACATATCGGCGAAGAAATTTAAAGATAAGTGTATTCACGCAAAATACGCGCTAGTCGCGGAGTTGCGGAAAATGGAGCCCATCATGGGTCGAACCTTACCTTACCTTATACTATAATGTACTTTGTTAACGATGTATATTTCTGTTTAAAATGCAGAAACACGAAGCTATAGACGATAGAGCTGGTCGTATCGGTCCTAAAATAGTCGTCTTCGATGCATCTACTGGTAAATACAACTGATCACTTATATAATTACTCAATACAAATAAAGTTCAAATGTCTATGATCGCTTGCTCGTTTGCCACTTTGTAACATAAAAAAATACTTATTGCCATTTAGGTACTGGCCGCTTAGTGCTAGTCGGTGACGAAAGGGTTAGCGTCCAAGGTCTTTCAAGTTTCGCTACCATCAGAGCGACCGCCTGTGTTTATTCTGGCAGATGGATGTACGAAGCTCAACTTGGCACTAAAGGGATTATGCAGGTAAATATAAAGGTTTCTGAACAGCTTTTTTTATAAATCTAACTTACAGAAATTTAAATGTAGCTATTCGTATTTATTAAAATAATTGCTTATCTAAGTTGGAAAAAAGACTAAACCTAAGCTCATACACAGTCCGTGTAAAAAATTGTCACTAAAAGCTCACGCATACCGCTTTATTCCGAAACGAGAATCAGCGTTATTAATTGTACTTTCTACGTTTGGTACTGGTACATTCATAAAATTTATTCCAAAACACAGAACATCCTTGTTCCTGGTACTTCTTATTATACATAATTTGGTCCAATGAGACCCCGGGTCTATTTTATTTAATCCCGAATGTCCTCCAGTATAATCGACGACTTATCGGTCCTCGTTTATCGCAGTAATTTATACATTTTTTTCGGAATAAGGGAGTTAATGTATATTTGTAAGTTTAATGGCCTAATGTTCAAACTCCACTTAATATGAGACGTTCTTACGTTAAGTAAACGCATAAACTCCAAATTTTACGACGAT
>QDHC01000780.1:480721-492468 GCA_013186455.1 Papilio dardanus tibullus | reverse complement strand
CAACTTTGTCATGCTGCCGTGAAAAAAAAATGTATGGAGGGTACCGTGGCATGTTGATACAAAAGTTGGCGCATCTCATCAAGATTCTAAAATAGTACAATGTTATGGCAGAAACATGCAAGAACCCTGTTAATATTTTTTTCAAGTAGTGAAAAGGATTATTTTGCATAGTTTCAAAGAACTTTACTAAGTGTTTAAACAAGTTTAAAGTTACAGATTCGTGTATAATTACCTTTATTTTTTTTGGGGTACGAGCGTGTTATTTAGATCCCGTTTTCAAGTGCAATTATTAGCTATGTTACTAAGCTACCTATTACAAATAAAAAAGCATGGATATTTTTATAGCTCAAGAGACAGTGGCTAATTGAATGGGGTAAGGTATCAAAGTACAATTAAATTCAAAAAAGTTAACATAACTTTTAAACAAAAAGAGTTAGATTTTTTTTATTAATTTTCTTTATGCAGGTACCGATCTGGTGATGCACTGGCACTGGCTTATCGTTGAATTTTGGGACACACTGTATAACAGTAAAATACGTACAGCCAACCTATAAAAAAATAATAGTAATGTCAACATTCGGTTTAAAAGATTGGTATCGAAATTGAAACCCTTAATAAAGGGTTAAGTTTATAATTCCATAAAAGATAGACAGAGTTCGACCATCCGTACTTGTTGTCTTTTGTATACTTTTTGTTGCTCTTAGGAAGGTCTATCAGAGAAAATATTGACGCAACCTCATCCGAAGTTGTGCACGTTACTAGATCTGCTGTGGACGTTTCTAGACGAATCAGCTCTATGTGATATATTCGAACATTGTATAGTCAGAGAGTGCCTACTCTTCGACTCCGTATCTCCGGTAAAAAAATAAATTATAATTATAAGTTAATTTAAGATTATAAATACTTAGCAATTAATAAAAATCTATTACTACTCTACACCTACTAATATTATAAAGAAGAAAGCTTTGTACTTTTGTATTTATTGAAAAAACTAAAGAATTACTGGGTCGATTTCAAAAAATATTTCACCATTAGAAAGATACATTATCCCCGAGTAACATAGCTTTTTGATTCTACGCGGATGAAGTCGCTAACAACAGCTAGTAAATAATAAATCTGATGTCTATTTGTCTACGAATGTGGTAAAGAACAAAAATCGAATGACACTTTACTTTTTATAATCTGTCAAGACTTTTAGGTTTCAAAATTTGACTACCCAATCATAACCTTGAATTTCAAATGTGACACGTGTAAACAAACACTATTCCTGTCTTCTGTTATTTCAAAAGGTTTGAAAGGGATGGCAATATTGCACAGATGTTAAAGCAATAGAGATTCACCGTATCTATGTTTGTAGGATATGAATTTCAAACAACAAATCGAAGGTGTTTACGTACTCTGTGGTTTGATGCAGCATCGGGAGACGAGACAGCATCTCGTCAAATATGTATTCTTCAATAAAATTACGTCAGTACGGTTGTATCCAAAGCCTTGTTCGCACCAGGATAGTATTTAAGTCTAGTAGCAAGTAGCATTTACCCGAACAAGGAATTTACTACTGTTCGGATTCGTTTAAGACTAAATCTACTCACTAGGGTAGTAATTTAGTAACTAAACGTGTCCGAACAGCAACATTTTAGTAAAATAGATTAGTAAATCCTTTGTTCGGATACTTGCTACTTGCTACTCGACTAAAATACTATCCTAGTGCGTACAAGGCTTTACTTATTCTTACTAATATAAATGCGAAAGTAAAGCTCAACAGAACTTGATGTTTTTTTAATTATTACTTGGCTAATCGTTGATATTAAGTTCTTTTACCGACTTCCAAAAGGATGAGTTTCTCTATAGTGTTTTTTGCAATCAAATTATAGGTTTGACAATTTCCTTAACGTGAAATGTCCTGACGAGAGCGTGCTACGAACCGTCATAGAAAAACCTTGGTGGCAGAGACCTACATCTGTCAAAGGAGAAACGGACCCTATAATTGCTGGTAAAAACAAAATATAACGTAAAGATGTCTACGTTAAATAACGCTATATCTATACTAATATTTAAAGAGAGAAACATTGTATTTTTGTAATTTTGTTTGTATTGAAATAACTCAAGAACTACTGGGCCGATTTCAAAAATTCTTTCACTATTAGAAAGCTACATTACCCCCGAGTAACATAGGCTATATTATTTAATTCTACGCGGACGAAGTCGCGCACAACAACTACTCTAGTATATTTTTAATGCTTGTTTGTTTTCTAGACAAGGAACTGAACCCAACTACAGATGATGATATAGCCGTAGAAGCAAGATACAAAGAGGATTGTGCCAAAATCACTGAAGCTATACGACCGCTGGAAAATATTCAGGTATTGTATTCAAGTTGGCACGTAATAAACTAGAGTACTCTTCTGTCAAACGTGCCAACTCAAGCGTTCGGTATTGTAAGGGTAATCTTGAATTTGAAACCAACATATTTAGCCTTTGTGACATTGTGTTAATTTCAGCTGGAATTTGTTCTAATTTTGTTGGATAATTCTGACGGTTCCAACGTAGTGCCGTCAACGAGAAAAATATTCTTGGAAAAGTTTCGAAGATACATTATGGATAATTGTATTTTGGATATGGTAACATTTATTACTTATTACCTATTGGAGCGTCCGTGGCTCAGAGATTTAGCTCTTGACCTGTAAACTGCAGGTCTCGAGTTCGAATACCGCCACGTACCAATGTCGATTTTCATATGTACGTATTTATCCGACCCTCTTACGGTGAAGGAAAACATCGTGATGCAACCTGCACATACCTGCGAAGAAATTTAAAGATATGTGTGAAGTCACGCAAAATACGCACTAGTCGTAGAGTTACGGAAAATGGAGCCCATCGTGGGTCGAATTTACACTGCTTACTACTTATGACATTAAAAGAGAAAATATCTGATAGTTGAACTATTGTAATTAAGCGATTTTGGAGTTTTCCAATAATGGGAAACACTTTTTTATCTGTCGATCTTAATCGCGATTGAACTGACCTTTTTTCACATATCCTCTTGTAATATAGAGGTTATAATTATGATTTTCTTGTAATAATTTTCGATAGTTAATAGTTTTTAAGGTTTTAAAAGTGATTTTTTTATTAAAATACAGAGACTCTTCAACGTGTCTCGCAACTCTCCCGCTATTTCCTGGTGTTGCCATGCTAGACTTCTCACGGCTGTTCTCACGATGTGGAACAAGGAAAATCCACTCGGAAATTTGTATGTGCAATACCATAGCTATACTTTTAATAATGAATGGCTATATTTTGTGTACCTATCCACAAGAGAGCAAAGGAGCCAGCTGAAAACCAGAGCAGGGAAGGTTTAATCCGTTCCTGCATTCGCTAAGCTGGCTCCTTTTGCCACACTTGTGTGTTTTTTGTTTTTTTTAATGTGTGGCAATAAATGTATTTTCTTTCTTTCTTTTATCTTTTATAGTTACTTTTTTTTGTTATCTTCTAGGACAGGACCACCACATTTGCCGCCAAAATCTTTTATTGATGGTGAATTAGATTATTATAATGTCGATCGACTTGGTGGGGTTTTACCTTTCTTAGTGAGAACATTAAGGTATGTACAAATGTTAGTAGTAATATTTAAGAATGAAATAGCACGAAGAATATAGTTTTTTTTTACAGACAAGACCTTATCGATGTATTGGGCGAAGACAATCCTTTTATACAAAGCTTTGAGCCTAATTACAATCGCGCGGGTGGAATCGATGCTGGTATATGCTTTTATCATTATTTGTGTCTCTTTCTTACTTTTCGTAAGATTTGTAGAGAAATAAACCGTACTATTACCCTACGGCTTCATTAGACCGATGTCAAGCAACAAGCGACCTTACGCCGAAGCAACATCTCTGTTTTTTCCGCGAACTCGGTCTAATAAAACCATAGGGTTATACTAATTGTCCTTGACAAGATAAGGTTAGTATATCATATAGCTGTTAAACTTTAGATGGGCAAAATGTCTTAGGTGTAAGTGAGATGGCTGCAGGTTCTCCCGCTCTGGCGACGTTACCACAAGTGATATCGTCTATGGCCAGGTTCATGCACGCCGCAATGCCGCCCATGCCTAACAGGTGATGTTCTAGTTGTCTTTGGTATGCTTTGGTAGGTGTTTATTTTTTACCGCATTTTCTATCGATACCAGAGAGCAAACAACCAAGGGCTTATCACGAAAGTTTGCGAGAATGTTTTCGTAACGTCATAGATAAAAAATTGCATGAGATTTGTTAGTGTGCTGAACATATCTAATAATGTCGATGATATTACCAATAATTTCTAGCTTATTTTAGTTATAGGCCTACTGGTCCTCTGTAAGCCGGTTTTTAAAAAAGTTACTTCACTAGAATACGTTTTCTTGGGACATTTAACTGCAAATAGTAGCTAACATTTGTATAAATACATTGTTGTCTTTGTCTTTGGCAAAGGATATGACAGGGACAACGATATGTTTATACAAGTGATTACCTTGAACCTTAGAACGACGGGTGAAACTGCGCTTGCTTTGAAAGGAACTAGATCCATGATGCCGGGAGCCGGCGCTATCGATGTACGCTCCGCGTATCTGAGACTGCTCGATGGACTCCTCGCTCTCTACCACGGTGCTGGTATCAAGCATGCTGAAAAGGTGCACATTACGTTATAGAAATATGTATAAAACGACATTATCAGTCACGCCCGTAACCCAGAGGGATAGGCAGAGACAACGGACTTTCATGTGGCACGATCCTGACACACCTCCCTCGCTTCTACACTCATACATCTGCGCATGCTTTTTCGACGGTTACGCGTTCTCTCAATACCGGCTTTCTTTAGTAATTCCCAAATTTGGCCGGTATAGAAATATGGATTTTATAATATCTGAAAATAAATTCTATACCTGCTAAATTCGATGGGAAAAATTGTGTTTAATCAACTCGTAGTAGGCATCCTCGTTGTTAACTAGTTTTCGAATGTGAACTGCATTGTTTATATTCAACTTTTCATATTTTCAAGCTGTGCGAACTCCGTGATAGTCAGCTAGACTTGGCTGACTGCCTGCACGATATTGAGCAGCGAATAACCACAGTTTCTACGGAATTACAAGCCGGTGTTGGTAGGTGTATCATGGATTTTAACTATTGTAACTTGAGTGATATTTTCTATGCAATACATAATTGTTTACCTACAGATTCAAAACAAGAACTGTCAGAGAGTGATAAAATACAAAAGCAACTTATGGAAAGAATGTTAAAGGAACTTGAACGATCTAAATCAGTTTACGAGGTAAAAACAAAAACCTTTACATACTACGGTATAGTACACACATTTAGTAGAGTTGGTAGGACATTTGTGGCTAACAACTCTATTATAAATAACTAGAGTAGCACATCGACCATAACTGGGCTTTGGTCACCGACAATAGACCATCTTTTGCGACCTCCCGCCACTTCGGTCCTGCCCAAGCCATAAAAACTTAATACATTTTAGGAGAAATTAATGTCGGGCGCGTTGCAAATGGCGTGGGTGATAGGAGCAATATGGACGAAGCAACGTCAGCAGGAATTAGCTATACACTTCGCTGGCACATTACACTCTCTACGTCTTTCCTCGGATCCTGATTACGCACGTCATATTGAGGTAGGAAACTACGGAGTATATTAACTCTTTGATCCGAAAAAGCAGACAATAAAAATTTAATCAAAATAGTTTATTGATTAGTTTATAAGTTGATTACAAATGTCAAAATACTAAGAAGCAAAAAGGGTTCCAGCTATTATTGAATCTGGCAAACAAGCAAACGGAAAGAGAATTCTTCGCCTAAGACTCTCCGTCAGTAGTACATTATTTTCCTTGTTTAGGTAGCAAGTAAGGAAATTCTACCGGGTAAGAGCTCTCTGTTGGGTAACTCAAGTTACGCGTCGTTACAACTTGAGTATACGTCCAGTTCGGATCAGAGGTACGTAGAATGGTAAATTAGGAACTAAAATCCGTGTACTAGGTACCAGGATCGCAGAAGAGTTCCAACGTATGTTTATTTTTTCAGTCCTCAAAGCCAGACTTCAAGAGTTCCTACCCCAAGACAAGGGTCTCAAGCACAAATTAATAATGTTACTACACGTTAGTTCTTTACCAATCATTTTATAATTACTTAAGTTAAAAAAAAGTTAACAAAACAACGAGTAAGTTATGTTTAAAAAAATCATCCAGTTTCTTCATTCAGTGTTCTGGAAATTTGGTGAAAAAATTGTTAATTACATTTAGTACATTCAATTAGAGTAACTAACTAGTATTTAGCATTAAATATTTAATAAGTACTAATTTTGTTAATTAAAATATAATTTGTACCATTAGAAGAAGCTCCTCGTGGTTTCGCGGAGTCATTATTCGCGTTCGTGCCGGAGTACCACGTGGACGCCATGTTGGAATTGTGCAATACATTGAGACTGTACATGCATCCCACTATATCTATCAATGATATTGTAGGTTAGTAAAAAAAATTAAACCCATTCATATAAAACCTTTTTACTTTCTTGGCAGCAAAGTTCATCTTTATTTAGTTTAAGTACGAATAGCTGAATTTTCATTACCTAAACATCTATAGAAAAACATTTACCAATCCAATGAATCCACGGTCGTCGAAATTGGTCCAATGAATTACGCATTAGGGGATGACATTTAAATTGACATGACCCACAAGTTAATCGGTGGGCATAAAGGTAGCCTCCACCGCAAAGGAGTAAAGAGCTGAGCGGGCTCCACTTTCATACAAAACTGTATACTTACTTGTGTCTCCACCAACAATGAGAAATGAGATGTGTCAAAAGAACCGTAATGTTCTAGGTAATCGAACTGTGTCAAATGAGACAGCTGCGTTATGCCGTTGGGCTCGCTTAGCTAAGCTCTTTGTTGGTGGGGATGTAAACACATTTGAGGCCGCTCAGCTTATCATCTCCCGCTGATAACTATTTTGCGGTAGACGCTCGGCTTAAGTGAAATAATTCGTTATACAGAATGGGAAGACATGATGGTATCATGCGCTGCGTTCCTCTGCGCGGAGTTCGCAGACCAGCGTATAGTGCTGGCCAGCACGAGGGAGTCACTGGTACAGACGCTGGCGTCGTTTGCGACCCAGCCCTCAACCATGAGAGCGATTGAGAAGGTCCCAGTCAAGCAGTAAGTGATTAAAGAATTGAATATGCTTCCCATTGTAGGATTTTTGCATATTATGTGTGGTTGTGATACAAAAAATATATTTTACCGAAATTTGTAGAAAATAAAGGTCTTTTACTATGCACACAAGGAACAAAGATTAAAACAAAGGAATTATTTATTTTAAGTTTGTCAATTGTCTAATTTGACTCATTGTTAAATATTTCACGAATAAAATCTCTAGTCTTATCTGTAGTAACTACTATTACGTCACAGGCAGATGTGTATGGTGGAGGAGTTGGTACGTCCGTACCAGAACCGCGCGTGGGCGCAGTCCAATTGGGTTTTGGTCCGCTTCTGGCACGGCTCCGGGTTCGGCTTTCGACACCGACAATGGCCGCATCTGGCTGCCAAGTATGATCGCTGAAGATTATATCTAGAAAAAATTGTTTAATTTCAGGCTTACTATTTAAATTTTAATTTAAAAGAAAAATGGAATATAGCTACATTTACTTTAACTATAATCATTTTTATCAAATATTTGAATTGTGGGCAATCAACTTTACTAATCAAAAAAATTACACGAAAATATCTTTGTTTCGTGGGCGGTTTACCTTCTTCCTTTTAGTGCAAATTAATGATGTTAACAGGTTTGGGGATAGAGAGCCAACAGTTAACAACATGGGTGCTAAAGTAGATGCTGGTCTGATGAGCCAATGTTTTGGTAAGTTTAATGTAAGTTGAAACTTCTAAAATAAAAGATACACAAGTTGTTAACGTAAATATTAATTTCTAGGTCCGTGTCCATCGGAGGTGATTCAAGGTCGCATCAGAGATTACCTCGCAGCGAACCCTAAAGATGCGGCTTCCTTTCTTAATTCCTTGCTTAGTCAATTGAATTGGGCGTTTTCTGAATTCATCACTATGATGCAGGAGGTATATATATAATAGCATTCTAGCGACACATAGAAAATGGCAGATTGATGATAACGATGATGAAATAACTAACATTCAAAAATTGTGAGGAAAAAAAACTCGAAGTTGTCTAATGGTTTCTTATAACTCACCTTAAATCGACAGACTCCTTTAAGGTACTCTGCGTGCTACCATTGCTATTCATTCTAGATGGACAGGATATACATAGACGCGCACCTGGAGCCACGTCAGATCAAGCTGTGCGCGACCTGCTTCGACCTGTACCACGGGCTGGCGCGCGCGCTCGAGATGACGCTGCATCTTGCTCCCGAGCTGCTAACCAAGGCAGACGCTAGTGATAATCAGAATGAATTACTACTGGGTAGGACTTGTCAGGTAAATGTCTGTTACCAGTTTAATGCATGTACTTGCCTTCGTGTATCACTAGAGAGGAAGCTCTCTTTTGGCATGACCTAAGTTATTTTTTATTGTTTCTGAATGATGTGGTCATATATTGTTAACTGCTGCCCTAAGATTCATTTAATGGTACTTTACCTTTACTTTACTTTACCAGTCCTTTGTATAGACTTCAGGGAGTTAGATGTACGGTAAGAGACTTCTACCGTGACCAAATTTAACTTTGTCAATTTATTGTTTGTCTCTTTCTTTCATCTTCGATATATAAAGAATTCGTGACTATAGATCCTAATGGCGGTGGTGTCACGCGTGTGCGTACGCGGTGGAGGTGGTGCAGGGTTTGCCCGACTGGTAGGGCGCGGTTTGCCCGACACTGACCGCGTGCACTATTACGTAGCTCTAGCCCCCGTCGCCGGCTGCCTCATAAGAATACTGGAACCAGAATTAAACCCTGATGTAAGTATTACCTGATTTTAATTACCTAATGATGATTGTAGCTAGTTAGTACTCGGAGACAAGGTTCCTCGAGGGCTCCGGTGTGTTCTACTGGAGATTCCGGGACCCTCGCAGTCGCACTAGAGGATGACCACCGAGGGGGTTTTAGTGAGTAAAAATCTTACATAACTCTGTCTTTTCCCCAAAAGGGAAGATTTCGCCCCTGATTACTCGGTGCCCCATAAGTACACGAAATTATTTGTTTTTACAGCATTTGATAAAGGTATCAAAAGCTATAGTAAGCGAGCCTCTATTCAGAGTCGATGGTCTAGACTTCATGCTGGGGAGATCAGAAGAGAATCAATTTTCGTTTTACAAATGTAAGTCACAATTATTGTTGTTTCATAGGACTCAGTTGCAAATTGTCAAGCTTTATTTACTTATACCCTTTAAGAGATAAAAAAGTCGATTATTCTCCATTAGATTTTATACTCAAATACACCTTACTTAATTATTTTCCTATCAATCATAAGATCAACCAGTTGTTTGTGTCAAATATCAACCTATAAAAGTTAAAAAAGGTTAACGAAAAGCGATGTTAACCCTTTTAGACCCAGACGATGTAACAACAGAAGAGTTAGCCGCATTGGAAAATGTAATCGGTCGTCTCCGTGTGGCTCGTGACGCGATTATCAAGGTCAGCTCGCCGGGCTCCAGCGGCACGCAGTCTGAGTTGCTATGCACGATATGCTACGCAAGACCAGCGGACACCGCGTTTGTACCGTGCGGACACCATTCCTGTCGGTAAGTATTGGTCAGAATCAATACTTTATTGCTTAATTAAGTTACCCCTTGGGTGAGGATTTCTCATACTAAATTTACTCCCATGGTATCAAAAAATAGCAAGGCATTGCCCCGTCGTCCCCCTTATAGTGTTTACGTAATACTAGAATGGTCCCCAAATCAAGTGTTTGTGAAAATTATAGCTAGGTACAATGCTTTCTACCGAGGCTGGTTTAAGGTTAAAACAGTCTAGCAAATGGATTGGTTAAAATACTCGCTAGTCGTGGACTTGCTGAAACCATAGACTTCAATCAATCCCCATTTTAGTATTTAATGTAGCAATTAAATAAAATCAAAATTTAAGTATACTTTTTTGAATATATTTAGGTTTAAAATGATAATATATTGTACAGGCCGTGTATAATGCAGCATTTACTGAACAGCAAACAATGTTTCTTCTGCAAAGCGGATATTGAGTCCGTGCGTGAAATAGAAGCTACGAATAACTGAAAACGGAACAATTCTCTTTGGATTATGTTAAATCGTTTATGTTGAACAATGTAATTTATTATTTCATTAATTATTTACGTTTGAAGTCTTTGACTTCGACATCGACATAAATTCAGATGTATTTTTTATTATTAGGAATATTTGAGGTTATATTTTTTGTACTTAGAAGTACTTCGATATTAAATTACACTTGTTAGTTTTTATTTTTAATAATCAATTGTTTTTGTAACAAAATATATTTTGTACAGTTTATTATTTATTTACCATTTTGATAATAAACATTATTACATATTTATGGGGTTATTATTATTAAAATTAAATAAAAGTAACTCGACTCAAATCAGTAATATGAATAAATAATGATATACAGAAGTACCTACTTATAAAGCTTAGAGACGTTCAGTTTTTAATTGTACAGTTTTAACTGTGCAGTTAAAACTGACGTACATATGTCAATTTGAACTGCACAGTCGAACTGTAGAGTATTGCCTACAAACGTTAGTTTTAATTACGCAGTCGAACTGATTAGTTAAAAATGCGCAGTTAAAACTGAATATTTGTTCCCGGCTTAAATTTACTACTTATAAATTAAAAAGGTAAGTGTATTTACTGTTAATATAAGTTTTATTTATTAGATATTAAGTAAGTGTAAAATATAAAAGTGTCGTATTGAAGTGTTAGGTGGCAAGTGGCAAATGGGAAGGTCGACACTACAATTTCACGCGCTATAAAATTTATGAACGGAAGCCGTTTCAAAAGAAAGATAGGGCTTTTCGTTACATGCAAATTATTTAAACTATGTTTTATGATTTTACTTACGTTTCAAGTCCATGGTACCTTTAAGTGAAAAATATAAGCCAAAAGTCAGCCTAAAACTAGCTACAGACGTTTTTAACTGTACAGTTCGATCGCGCAGTTCAAACTGACGTGTGTAGACAAGACTGAGAACTGTACAATTCGACTGTGCAGTTCAAATTGCCGTGTGTATGTCCGTTTTAACTGCACAGTCAAAACAATGTTTGTAGCCCGCGTAGCTCTATAGAATTATGTAGTCTATGGTCTGGTGGTACACCACGTCTATAATTGTTCCCAACACGCGCACTACCTCTCGCCGGGCATGACGTCTGACACGACATTTATTGAGACAACCATAGACGACCAGACCATAGCCAATACAACACATCCGGTCTATGTGTAAGTATGGGTCCAACTGATTTAAATAATTTGTTGATGCCAAAATAAGAGATAGAATGTAGAGTTTTAATGCAAGGACTAGAGTTAGGTTGGGTTTGGTTATTCCTCGATTTTCTTAGTTATTCCTAGACTAGAATCTTGTCCTGTTTATTTCATATTTTGTAAGTCTAGGCCGATGTACCCATTTAGGGCGTTCCCTGCGAACGAATGCGACAAATAGCTTGTAAACAACATTACAGATAATGGTCCGCAATAAAATACAGAAATTTACGATTAAACGCCCGTCGCCACAGTAAACTTGTTTACGAGACATCGGTGTTTAC
>QDHC01000780.1:468607-480631 GCA_013186455.1 Papilio dardanus tibullus | reverse complement strand
TCTAAAGCCTTGTTCGCACCAGGATAGTATTTTAGTCGAGTAGCAAGTAGCATTTATCTGAACAAAGGATTTATTACTGTTCGGAGTCCTTTAAGCCTAAACCTACGCGCTAGGATAGTAATTTAGTAGCTAATCGTGTCCGAACAGCCACATTTTAGTAGAGTAGATTAGTAAATCCTTTGTTCCGATACTTGCTACTTGCTATTCGACTAAAATACTATCCTGGTGCGTACAAGGCTTAAGTCGTAGCAGATTAGGAAACTGCCGAGGTCAGACAATTCCACAATGCGCCTGTGCTGGGCAGAAAGGTCCGCGAAAACCGCACGGTTGAGGATTGCCAGCCACCGAGGTGGTGTGGATGGAACATGCTGATCTATCGTAAGTATTTAGGCTCAATGTTAGACAACATTTGTAAACAATTACATGGAAGAAGAGTTTTTAACATCGTAGTTGTATCACACTTAATTGATTGCTAAATAATGACGCCATAGACTAAATATTGACGTTGAACGAATCTTAATCTGTTCAAAAAAATCGATTCCTCGCTTGTTCCAGATTGATGTAAACGGATATCGGATCAAAGAGATTTTTATTTATAGTGTGCCATCTGTTAAGAGGATGTAAATGTTGAAAATGACTGTACACTTTTTTTAATAACTCTTCGAATTCAAGACAAAGTACAGTCAGCACCATAAATAATTATGAAGGTATCCAGATATGATTACATCATTGAAACGGAATGACAGCTATATACATTTATTCTCGTTAGTAACTTTATTATTTCTTAGCGACCCGTCCCAGCTTCGCACGGGTGCAAATCGGTATAATGCTGATACTAAATACTGCAGCGTTTGCAATGTAAGCGCTAAAAATGTGTTAATTTACGCCATCATACAAAATCCTCTAAATTATCAGTGTTACTCTACTATATTGTGAATGTATTATACACAAAAACCTTCCTTATGAATCACTCTATCTATTAATAAAAAACACATCAAAATGCGTTGCGTAGTTTTAAAGATTCAAGCATATATAGGGACAAACATAAAAAAGCGTTATTGTTTTATACTATGAAAGGAAAAGGATACCATAGACAAACATAATAACTAATCGCGACTAAATTTCGTTGTTAACACTACGACTTCCCGCGCGTCTTTCACACTATCTTTTTCTCATTCCTAAAAGGCAAATGTCTCGGTGACGAGTATGCCACCAAAGAGTATGATTACCTCAATCTTCACTGAACGGAAGAAACTTTTAAAATCAATCATTAGTACAACCAAAGTGTGTTAATCAATTATTAAATCACCTACTCTGCACAAATACTTTGTATATCCAGATATGTGTCAATTTATTTATGGACCTGACTGTACTTACAACGTTGCAAGGGTAACCGTAGTTGCTTTATCAAATGATAAATAGATTTACGCAAGATTTTAAGCAATAATTCTTTATTTCTGCACTTTACAGACTAAAACGTTAACATTTTCTTGAAGGTTTCAGCAAAAATCGTCTGTATTACTTATATTAGCGAAGGGCAACGCGTCGGTCCTCTCAATATCGTGTATTTGCTAGAAGTGTTAACGTATTGTTTATTTGAAGAATACAATAATAAAGAATACAGAAATAGATTTTGATATTGAGTAGTTTATTTGTATAATCTTGTAAATGGCGTTATTGGTTGAATGTTTATCTCTGGTACGTATCTCCGAGACGGCCGAGTTTGATCCCTTTGCTACGTGTTTCCTGTAATCAAGTTGTATATTTGTATAATATAAATGTAATAAGACTTTAAGATTACAGAGGAATGGAATCCGCGAAGGCGGAATGTTGAAAACAATTATGGTTAGTTAGTGTTTTTATTTATTACTAGCGACCTAACCACTCTCTAGGTCTCGCTATCGTCACTAAAGTCTTGTTCGCACCAGGATAGTATTTTAGTCGAGTAGCAAGTAGCATTTATCCAAACAAATGATTTACTACTGTTCGGACTCGTTTAAGCCTAAGCTACGCTACTAGGGTACTACTAGGGTAGTAATTTAGTAACCAAACGTGTCCATACAGCAACATTTTTGTAGAATAGATTAGTAAATCCTTTGTTCGGATACTTGCTACTAGGTACTCGACTAAAATACTATCCTAGTGGGTACAAGGCTATAAGTAGAGCTAGGCTAGGTAACTCTACTTTTGTGACACTAGCTTTTGCACGCGACGTCGTCCGCGTGGACATAGAGAAAAGCTTAGTAAGTATTTAGCATTCTTCCAGACAGTATTCTACATGAATACTGAAAAACCAGATTCTTGGAGCCCAGAAAGTACCTAAAGAACATCCATTTATCTAAACTTTTGCATTTATAATATTAACTAGTAGGTGTAATATAATAGAACGTCAATTGATGCATTAGTACGGACGCTTACTCCATTAAGATGGCGGATAATGCGCCATTAGAACATTCCATTCACAGAAATGTTAATATTCTGTACAGTTAGAAATTCTTTTCATGTCTGAAGCTTATTAGAATTCACATCTCTTGCGCGTTTTATTTCTTCACTAAGATGTTTTAGTGAAAAGATTTCTCTCATTCAAAACTGACCTGGATCTTGTAGAATGCTAGTGGACATTGTCGCTGTCGTACATTCATTTTACACTCTTTTGACTTTGTGAAAACTTTTCTAGAAAAATAATGTAGACATCAAAGAGATATTATACATAGAGGGAGCGCTTCATAATAATATGACGTTAAATACGTGCCGGGAAAGAAATTATAAAAATAAAATCTTACCAGTTCATGAAAAAGTTTCCCAAGTTTAGGAAAATGTGTGTTTTTTTAATAAAAAAAAACAATAGAATAAACTAAAATATTTATTAACACGTTTATAATCGTTTTTCATTATTATTATTTTAATTAAAACAATTTAAATCCAAACAATTTTTAACAAAGATTATTTTTGTTTTGTGGTTGTTATAAATTTTTAATTAGCGTTTTAAAAATGTCTCGATTAATTATAATATTAAACTTTAGTAAATACTATGAAATAAAATTTAAATATAAGAAAAGAGGTTACAATCGGTCGACTTTTTATGTCGGAAAATGTAATGTAAAGGTCAACACTAGGGGAAATCTCCCTACGTGAGACCTCCGGAGGTCAAAGAAAATGCCTCACTTTTAGGCTTCGAGTGTTCCATCTATAGTATAATATATCTTTGGTAGACATTTTATTCTAAAAGGTTTATTCGTCTAATGAAAGATTGGATTACTAAATGTAGTAGTCACT
This sequence comes from Papilio dardanus tibullus, assembly GCA_013186455.1. Taxonomy (NCBI): domain Eukaryota; kingdom Metazoa; phylum Arthropoda; class Insecta; order Lepidoptera; family Papilionidae; genus Papilio; species Papilio dardanus. Next base: position 477,355 of record QDHC01000780.1, on the reverse strand, counting down.
TGTTATTAGACATTGATTTCTCTTCTATTTTCTTTTTTTTTGTTGTCCTTACGTTCAACGCCATTTGTTTAGACAGCCAGTTATAAATATTCATAAAATAATTTGTATATAATTCGATGCCAGCGTCTGAAAGAAAAATTAAGTCATGAAAAATGTTACTACCAACTACCAAATTGCCAATTCCCCATAGAACCTGGTACTACAGCTTTCCATTAACCGACAAAAATAAAATTCCACCATAATTCTCCAACGAAGTATACACGAGACGACTTTTTAATTTAGTCGTATAATCCCGCCCAGAAGAGCTCCGCCCTCCAATGTCAACCCCTGGCTTCCATTCATTCGTGCTCCAGCCGCTGGGGTGAGTGCACGTGCTAATAAATCGACATTAACGCGTTTTCGTTTCGGAAATTATAAACAATTCTAATATTAGTGATAGTAACTGCCCCCAGCAACAGGAAAGGAAAGTGGTAAGTCTTTACTACCATTATAACGCGACAATTTTAAAGATATCACGTGACCTGTCAAAATACGACGGTTATGTTTGGTGACTTTATTGTTGTAGCATTTCGTACTGCTGTGGAATTTTCTCTCGTTTTACCTGATATCTATTTATAACATTAACCAATATAGAAATGTACCAATATTGTTTATAATCTTTAACATAAACTAACACGTTATTTATAAAATACGAAATGTATTTTGTATACAAACTTATGCACTAAAAGTTTGGTTTACATTCGTATTTATATTATTCAACTGAAAGTAAGTAGGTCCGTAAAGGAATCAGACCGCTTACTTAATGTTTTTTTAATTATTTTTTTATTTCGTAAAAATTGTCAAAGTGGTATCCAGTCAGCTTTTTTCGACGCATTTTATTTGAGCTGTATTTTACAATTGTGGAACCGATTTTTTTTTAAATCAATGCTCGTTTTTGGTCTATTTTTTGAAGTCAAAGAGAGTCTAAAAATATCCCAGGTCTTTTTAACGGATCTTGTGTTTAAGAAAAAATCTTCCACCATTCCATCTGTATGTCTACAGTCGAAAAGAAGTATAATACATAAACATATTGTTATCTTTGGTTGATACTCGTAATTAAATAAATATTTAGAAGATGAAAACGCATTCAAATATGCAATTTTAAAAAATATCAATAGAAAATTAACAAACTAATAAACTAATCTACGAGAACTAAATAAGAACACGTTTTTTGGTTTAATATTTTTTAATTTTTATAAAGAGAGAATTTTTGTATGTATTGTAATAACCGATTTCAAAAATTCTTTCACCATTAGAAAGCTACATTATCCCCGAGTAACATAGGCTATATCATCTAATTCCACGCGCACGGAGTCGCGCACAATAGCTAGTATTATATATACATCAAAAGTTGACTTATAACGCATCTTCTGAAGTTATTTATTATGTCTAAAGTTCTATGTAAATAATGTTATTTTCTTGACGAGGCGATATCAAAGGCGTTAGGAAGTAGGTCAGGCCATTCCACATGTCATGTCACTGTGACACAAGACAGTCATGTTTAAATGACCTCCCTTCAAGTATCGTGGAATTAATTCGACTAGAGAATAAAAATATTGAGAGAAGAAGGTGGATTTTAAGGCAAATTAAAAGGCGTTAACATATACAGTTAACGCCTTATCTGTCCTAATATTATAAAGAGAAAGATTTGTATTTTTGTATGTATTGAAATAACTCAAAAACTACTGAGCCGATTTTAAAAATTCTTTCACCGTTAAACCTTGAACGCACCAAGATAGTATTTTAGTCGAGTACCAAGTTTTTTGTATATAAAGGCGTCCGAACAGCAACATATTAGTAGAGTAGATTATTAAGTCCTTTGTTCGGAAACTACTCGACTAAAATTCTATCCTGGCGCGAACAAGGCTTTAGCTTCTTTATCCCCGAGTAACATAGACGAAGTCGCAAACAACGGCTAGTCTTTGTTTAAAATAATATAACACAATGACCATTACAGAAAATGACGAAAATAATCTATACTAATATTATAAAGAGAGAAACTTTGTATTTTTGTATTTTTCTTTGTATTGAAATAACTCAAGAACTACTGGACCGATTTAAAAAATTCTTTCACCATTAGAAAGCTACTTTATTATTTTTTTTTTATAAGAAAGCGGGGCAAACGAGCAGCGGGAACACCAAGGTGATCATCGACGCCCATGGACATCTGCAATACCAGAGGAACCACAGATGCGTTGCCGGCCTTTGAGGAGGTGATTTCCGAGTAACATAGGCTATCTTATTCCACGCCGACGAAGTCGCGCACAACAGCTAGTTATATTATAATTTTAACTATTCAGTTTTTTATAGGTCGGCCTGAGCACTCTTGAGATATATAATTCAGACCGGACGACTGCACTCTCTGTTGCTAACACATCTACATTTATACTAGACATGTATTTCATAGAAAATTCGATAACGAAATAATACTTGTTTTGCCAAACCTTACCAACCAACCCGCTCTGGGCCAGCGTTGTCTATGGCAGTGCCTCCCAAACTGCGAGTTGGGACAACCTGGGGTGTCCCAGGGACGTCGCATAAGTACAAAAGTATAAATGTCGCCTCCCTTCACCCCTTATGGGGTAAACTCCGCGGTGAGGACGTATGGAGAGCTCGTGATGATGATGATGGTATTAAATTTATGTAATTTAGTAAACTATCTGTGGTGGAAGCATTAATTAAGTCCAGCAATGACTATCCCAACAAAAATCTAAGTAAAATATTTTATTTTCTACTGTGCTTTCAACATATGTCATGTCGCTCCGGTTTCATATTCATTCAAATCGTCATTAAACGTGTTAGAATAGTTCCATCCATACCAAACAGCTTATACTTAAATTACCAAGTATTTGTAGCATTTGTCGATAACTTTCAAATACAACCACATGCATTTACCTTGTTGGCACGTGCCGGGATTTTGGCAAATGTTACAGCAATTTTCATGACCGTTCAAGGTTGGTTTTCGTCTATATCCAACGACTTACACAAATAAGTCGCTGAGGTTTCTCCATAAATAAAAAAAAACTTTAAACTCAATTTGTCGAAATGCAAACAAATATTTTTTTTTAATTACAAGTCTCCCGAGACTTTGACCGCGGCTTAGATAAATGTGCTAAAATTCCAGATTCGTTGGTTGGTTTTGGGTTTACCTGCTGACAAACATAAACTTTTTATAATATTTTTCTTCTTTCTAACATAGATAGTATTGTGCAGTCTTCGTACAAATAGTCTTTGACGCTGTCGCATGTGACTTTTGTTTTTTTTTAATTAAAACAACAAAAGTAGATGTTCGAATTTAAAAGCCTTTTATTCTCGTATTACAACAGGTAGTGTTAAATAGAAATAGAAAATTAGCGAAATAAGAGGTGTTTATAATTAAAATAACCTAAAATAACGTGGTTTAGAAGCCTTGCAAATCCTTATGCCCTGTGCTAGCACTATCTATAAATAAATAGTCTGTACATAATCATGTAAGTTGATTAGTTTTAGCTGTAGTTTACATTCTCCGCCTGATTTACTATATTTAATACTGTTTATGACATTATAAGACGTAATCTATACTAATATTATAAAAAGGAAAGATTTGTATTTTTGTAAATATTGATAAAACTCTTACGGTAAAGGAAAACATCGTGATGTCTGCACATATCGGCGAAGAAATTCAAAGATATGTGTGAAGTCAACAAACCACTGGGACAGCGTGGTTGATTATGGCCTAGTCACTCCTTAGGGTAGGCTCCGCGCCCAACGGTGGGGACGAATAGTGAGCTGGTGATGATGAAATAACTCAAGAACTTCTGGGTCGATTTCATAAATTCTTTCATCATTAGAAAGCTACATTATCCCCGATTAATATATGTTTAATTCCACTCGGACTATGTCGCGAATAACAGCTAGTACCAAAAATACGATCTACTCCCGAAATACAGTTAAAATATAAAAAAAAGTTTATTTCACAGTGCAGTTAAAGTTTTTAGTTTACCTCCTGTCAAGTAATCTTCTCAAGAATCCTAATAAAACTGAATAAAAAAGTTGTAATGAAAATTTCATTGAAAAATTAAGAAACTTTTATTATAGTAGTCCTGTAGACAAGGCTACGCTTCATAATTTTACCTTCTAAAGCCTTGTTCGCATTAGGATATTATTTTAGTCGATTAGCAAATATCCGACCAAAAGATTTAGTAATCTACTCTATTAAAATTATGCTGTTCGTTTAGTAAATCCTTTGTTCGGATACTTATTACTTGCTACTCAACTAAAACACTATCCTGGTGCGAACAATGCTTACGACCTTATTTTTATTCAGCAAATAATTCCCACTTGACTTTCGGATGTATCACATTAGACCTGTAACCTGCAGTAAGTCGTGGATTTCAGTTTTTGATTTTACTTCGATCTTTTTATACATATTTCTTAGATATCTTCCAGAAGTAACGAAGAAGAAAGCTTGGCGTATGGTTTATGACATTGAATACCAACTAATGATCCGTACGTCTGTGAAACAGTTAAAATGAATATTTAACATTGTTATGTTACGTTACGAATGATATCGTAAATAATTTATTGATAGTATTGATTATAGCTTACTTGCGGAGTAAAGTTCATGAACGGAGCTCGTAGACGTGTCTATTGTTCACGTAATGATGGGAAAGTGGATATGGCGGGGGACGGGACGTATAGGAAGAGGAATTATCCCCCTGCTTTGCGTCTCCATAGATTGAGGGTACGCAACGCGTCTGCAATTGCAGATGTCTATGGGCACCGGTCGCTTCGCTATTTCAGCGAATCCTGGTGGCCGCTTATTCGTTTGCCACTTTATAATATAAAAAATAATAATAAAGGCTAGTTCAGTTTTAACTGTACAGTTCGACTGTACATTTGTACTCGCATACACTTCAATTTGAACTGCACAGTCGAAAACAGGTGGATTACCCAAAGTATCTTTTGATTGGCGATATCGCTGATGAAATCAACAAAAATGTATGAAACTGACATTCGATAAGTCATGCTTGTTACGTGTGAGATATCGAACGTCATTGTCAATTCCATACATATTTGATGTTCGCTATCGAATCGCTTTGTAGCGAATTTACTTTAGATAACCCCCCTGTTCTTAGCTTTGTCTACTCATGTCAGTTTTAACTGCGTCATCGAAATGTACAGTTAAAACTGAGTGTTTGCGGCTCGCTTTATACAGCTAAAGATTGCATACTGTCATCATGAAATAACAAATAGGAAAGTTTAGTTTAGGTGGACGAATGTTTGTTAGAACTTATCTCCAGAAATATAAAGAATTTGTTTAACACTAACTGTCGCCCGGGACTTCGTACGCGCGGAATAAAAAACTAAAGGCTAAAAAGGCTTCTTCTTTGTGTTTTCTTTACCAAACGCTGGGACCCGTTGAGCCGTTTTGGATATTCTAATTCTAACAAATAATCATCCATAAAAACTTTCGAGTCTATAATATTAAAGGTTAAAGGTTTCGACCCATGATGGGCTCCATTTTCCGCAACTCCACGACTAGCGCGTATTTTGCGTGAATACACATCTTTGAATTTCTTCGCCGATATGTGCAGGTTGCATCACGATGTTTTCCTTCATCTAAGAGCGTCGGGTAAACATGTACATATGAAAATCGAAAAACACATTGGTAGATGGCGGGATTCGAACTCGGGACCTGCAGTTTACGAGTCAAGAGCTAAACCCCTGAGCCACCGACGCTCTTGTCTATATTACTTAGTAATATTTTAGATAATATGGTAGGTAATGAAAATCTCTCTCACCCCCCTAATCGATTCGCGTCAAACAAAGAGAAAGCTTTAAAACTTTGTAAAAGTTTTCATAAAAGGTCTCATTTGCATCCGAAACTTTCTAACTTTGGAACACAGACTCTCGGCACTTTGGAGCCCTCTGTCGAAAGCTTTTGAAAGCTTAGCTTGATGTAGAGATAATAAGGAAAAATCTCCAAATAAAATATTCAAAACCAAAAGAACATCGTTACTTAAATGGACTTTTTATACTATAAAGTGGCAAACGAGCAAGCGGCCATCTCGATTCGCTGAAATAGCGAAGCAACCGCCGCCCATAGACATCTGCAATTACAGATGCGATGGCTAACCTTAATCTACGGAAGAGGAGACGCACAGCAAGAGGATAATTCCTCTTTCTACACGTTCTCTCCTCCGCAATATCCACTTTCCCTTCCCATCATTTCCTTATAAGAAAAGGATAGGAAGGGATAGTGGACTAAAATTAGGCCTCGGAATCGTTGTTTTTTTATAAATATTTGCATCTAATTCAATAGAAAACTGCTAAGTATCTGAAAATTATGATAACTAATATACGAGTCATTTAAAAAAAAATTACAACAAACATTTTTCGTTTTACTACCAATAATAACCATTCTTTATTGTCCAAATAACATTTAAATTATTTATCGATTTATGTTTATTTTGTTTTGTTTCAAAGTATATAAAATTGTTACGATCCATTGTATTTTTTCTGACGAACGTTAAACGTTGTTCCCGCCTTTCTAGGTCACTGATACAAGTCCATAATTATTATAAAACGGGAAAAAAAGTAAAAAAAAAGTTCTTTGTATAAAACAACTTTTATCTATACTCTATACTAATATTATAAAGAAATAAATTTTGTATTTTTTTACAATATAAAGTGCCAAATGAGCAAGTGGGCACCAGGATTCACTGTAAAGTCTGAAACGAACCCTGCCCATAGACATCTGCAAATACAGATGCGTTGCCTACCCTTAATCTACGGAGGAGGAGACGCACAGCAAGAGGATAACACCTCTTCCTATGCGTCACCTCCCTCACTAATCCACTTCCCCTTCCCATCATTTTCTTATAAGGAAATAAAGAGAAAGTCGACTAAAATCAGACCTCCGGCATCACACTCATCAGACGAAACATGGAATAGCTTCCATTTGACGCCTGTCTGACGACATAGCCGGCCGTCTATTGAATTTGAAAAAATGTACACCTACAAAAGTTATTAGACAACAGAATACCTTAAAAACAATCAATAGTTATTTTAGTCGAACCGTAAATAGATTATACAATATTGACTTATAATAATAGACATAAATGAAACGTTATCCACGACCTTGGTAATAATTTGGAGCCATGTTGTATAGCAATGTCTTTGTGCCGTCGTCAACTGTAGCCCGGTGCGGTTCGACTTAATTATTGAATTTCTTAAGCCGGTTACAAACGTTCCGTTTTTTAACTGTACAGTTATAACTGACATACACACGTCAATTAGAACTGCACAGTCAAACTGTACAGTTCTCAGTTTTGCCTACACACGTCAGTACAAGCGTCTAGCTAGCTTAAGCACATAAGGTGCTGGTTGTATAAATATTTTTTTAATATTTTAGGTTAGGTTAGATCAAATTGCAATTTTTGTTTTAGGTATTTCATTTGCTTATTAATTATTAAATTCGTAGACGGCTACGAATATAGCGGTGTACAGTCAAACTTGGTTAAACGAGAAACCTCTCGAAAGCGTGAATCATTCTCTGGTCCCGGCTGAGAACCTTCATAAGCAACCTGAGAAGAGAGAAACCTCTATAAGTGAGACAAATATCGCAGTCCCTAATAGAAAATTCAACATCATATGTAATTAACGAGATATTGTAGTCTCTATTTTTTCAAATATAATGAAAACGGTACTAGTTTTTCTTATTACCTTAAGGCTTCATTACACCGAATTCGCGATAAAAACGGAGATTTTGTTTTCTCGTAAGGCCGTTTTTTGCGTGACATCGGTCTATTGAAGCTCTTGGTTACGGTAACACGTAAACAAAGTTAAAATTGAAGCACAATTTAAACGCACTTCAATAAAGTCAGAGGGCGCTGTTTCCACGTCAGTTGACGTTTTAATGAACAAAGTTATTGAATATCGGAGTGGAACCTCCTTCATTGTCATCCTTGACCTAGTATATTCGTATATTTGTTAACTAAACAATTGACCAATAAGTACTGTTAGCCTTTATTTTGATATTAATATAATTTGAGACAAGCTTGACTTATTAACACAAGGCTTATTTATTATTACAATGCATATCATGTTTAACTAGTTTTTAATTTAAATAAAATGGTTATATAGTTTATTGACGATATTAACAATTTAACGGTGACATACATTGTTCACGGTACAGAGGGCTTTGTATAAAGTTGTCGTGTAATTTCTACGTTGCATTGTAACTGCACTCGCAGTATCGACCGTGCACAGACGGATATCCGGATGTTCCCGAGGCGGATCTTGTTTGAACGAGTATGATTATATCCGGGTACAGTTAAACCTTGATAACTGGGAGTTTAAAGCACCGCGATTTTTTTCTCTTTTATAGAGGTTTTTCTGATCCGAGTTTGTATATGGACATAGTGAGGACCAGAGCACTCTCGTATGTCGAGGTTCCCCAAATATATATGATCCAATTCTATTTCAGAAAACGCCCAGTTACGCCTAGATTTCAGTTACATTTACGTAAGAAAAATTAGCAATTCAAAATAATGGTTACACTTATCCTGTTATGTCGTTTGAAAGAGATCCAAAAATATTCACTTGGCTTCTTTCCAGGGTTTGGATAAAAGCTTATAATATACGAGTAAGGGTCAGTGGCGAAGCGTCCATACAACACGATTCCCACCGGCTTCCCTTCGGCTTACCTTTTCAGATACTAATATA
>QDHC01000780.1:452890-463083 GCA_013186455.1 Papilio dardanus tibullus | reverse complement strand
TTATCTTTGCTTGAATCCTCTTAAACCTACAATTATAAAATGAACCCTCGTTGTTTCTTTCCTTTAAATAGTCCTTTACAAAATCAAATCAGTTTATCAATAGTATGGAAATAGACGATGATAATTGTACTGCAATTGGATTTCCTTCGAGCAACGAACAGACGAACAGATTGCTTCATTAAACAGATGTGATTGCTTTATTGAGCGGCTTAAGCGATTCACAACTAAATTATCCGATAGCTGATGTGAGGCTTATTTCAACACTTGCAGGAAATTATTCATCGTCGCTTGTATGCGATTTGTTAAACAACTGATAAACGAGGACCAATAAGTCGTCGATTATACGATACTGAGAACACTCGGAACTAAATAAGATAGACCAGGGGTCTCATTGGACCAAATTATGTATCATAAGAAATACCAGGAACAAGGATGTTCTGTATTTTGGAATACATTTTATGAATGTACCAGGACCTAACGTAGAAAGTACTACAGTAATAACGCTGATTCTCGTTTCGAAATATAGCGGATAGGGTCGATGACGTTACAACTTTGTCAAAAAAAACAAACAAATCTTTTTAATTTAGTCGTATTTTAACTACTTTTTACTTCGTGCGTGGAATTAAAAATAACCTATTTTACTTAGTGATATTTCAATATAAAAATACAAATCTTTCCTCTTTTTTATATCCGTAATCTGGCTACAGTTTACGGATATGAGTGTACTAATATAAAACTTATTTCTTGCTTATTTTATAAAAGTTACGGAATTTTAATATCTTGAATAAGCTTTTGAAAATTTCCGTGAATTCCTTTTCAATATATTAAAGGAAAAGCTTTTACAAATAAGTTGAATCTACACTTCAAAGCTAAGTAAAGTTAACGTAAGTGCCTTTCATAACTTATTACCCTGAAAAGCTATGAAAAACATTCATTTTACAGCCAGATATAATCTGCGGCGCTAGCAGTAATATTCGCGACAAGCGTCTTCGTATCGTCATCGTATATTTGTGCAACGCCACTAGCGGGCTTAAAGATCACATCAAATCCATAGATTAAAAGAACCAGATGAGACATGACATATGTCATACTGACAGCGACTGTTACACATTTACACGAAATATAAGGCAACGTGACAAAGACAGTGACATAGATATTTGGTCCCTTTCTCCGTATACGATTTTGTTTGTTTGGGTCCAGACATAAGACCCAAACAAATGTGACGTATCATATAGTATTGTGGCGCTCCAAGCGAATTTTCGGTGAACTATTTTTTCTTACGTCCCAGGCAAAGACATGATGTTATTGGTTTAAAGCCGTAAAGTGATGCACACACAACATTCATATGACGTAGTCTAAGGCATTTTTTGTCCATCAACCGTATACGCTATAGTCAGTTCTATGTCTTTCTCTTTCTACGATCAAATCTCATACTTTTGACGTTGACGTTTATAAGGATATGAAGACGTTTGTAACTTTTCATGCTACGACCACTGTTATAATTCGAAACGTTATTCTCTTATATGGTTGTATTCTGTAAAATTCAGTTTTTTTAAATGATAGTCTATCATAGGTTTTTTTCTATGTTTACTTTATGAAATCTAAAGTACAAATATCTTACGAAATAAATTAGTTAAGTAAAGAATGTAATACTTCATTTTGAGTCTCTGTGCTCGCTTAATTTGAGTACAGGATAATTAAACAGGGATCAACGTCTGCTTCATCTAGGGCTGTCACTGTTTTGTGTTTGACCAGAATTTGGGTTTTCCTTGAGTATTGACTTGATTGATGAACAATTTAAAAGCAGATGCATTGCCTACTTTTCACGGTCAGAAGATAGGACGTACAGATGTTTCCTCTTCCCACACCAAGATTACTTCCCTATCCCATACATATTGAAAAAAAAGATATTGGTATTAGAATTTGTCGTCTTTTCAGTTGTTTATTAAGGTATTAAAGGTTGACTTCGTCGACTTTTTTGACCAATTTTTGTGTCTTGAGTAATTGAAAGTTGGCAGCCCTATTACCACCCCATCTTCCTTGTGCTCTTTGAATAGTCGCTCTATTAACTGCGGGCTGCTGAGGCGGCATCTCGGGTTACATTACTCCAATCAAGATTCCCAGACTAAGAGCAATTTTAGCAAAAGCTTTGTGTACAATTCATATTATTTTGGTATAAACTGCTTCTACACTCCATTAGTCGTGATGTTTTGTATTATATTATACAATTTATAGAATATATTTTAACTTTATAATAACGTAATACAGACTAAGATCCCTACGTTGCCAGAATTACGTTATATCAGCAAAGTTCCAAGGTTTTCATATGCAGTTGTTCATAGTTGAAATTACATTCAACTATATGTTTTTGTGTATATGTTTCACTGGTAGAAAGAGAAAGACATAGAACTGGCTATAGCGTATACGGTTGAGGGACAAAAAATGAAGGACAAACACTTTACGGTTTTAAACTAATAATATCTTACATTAAGCCTTTGCCTGCGACGTAAGAAAAATTTGTTCACCGAAAAAACGCTTGGAGCGCCACAATACTATATGTTACGTCACTTTTGTTTGGGTCTTATTTCTGGACCCAAGCAAACAAAATCATATACGGAGAAAGGAACCAAAGATCTAAGTCACTGTCTTTGTCACGTTATATATATTTCGTATAAATGTGTCTCAGTCGCCGTCAGTATGACATATGTCATGTCTTATCTGATTTTTTTAATCTATGGTTTACGTTGAAATTGACCGTTTGAAAGTTACAATATAAAGATATTTAACTAAACTCGGAAACTGGAATTAAACTGTCCTTATCGTTTAGTTATAAACGGCCCACCAGTTGCGTATCGTTCAAGCTTAATAGAAAATTAAGGACTCCTATGGCCTCGTTTCTTTTACGTTTTAACAGTAAACGGAAGGGCGTTTTTACTGCTCGCAAAAAACCCGTCTGTAGTATTAAGGCCCTTGGCTTTTATGAGCTTCGCTGCGGGAGGGCGATAAAAAGAATTAAGAGTCATCGTTCATAATTTTAATACCGTTAAAAGCTTAATTTTTCCCTTTACGTGATACCTTTTTTATTTTATTTAAATTAATTATGAACTGATTGTGTTAAATTATTTGACATGGTTTTATATTGGCCTAGAATACGAGAAACCTATTTATTGTGCGTGTTTAAAAGGTTTTATTTAATAAATATGTAACCTTTATTTTAATCATGACAAAGAGGTTTATAAAAAAATTATATTATAACAACCAAGGCCTTTGTAAATCAAACACGCTTTACCCCCAACATGCTAACTCTACGTCATAGTTTTTTTATTTATTTATTTTTTAATCCTGCTACAGTTGCTAAATTAATAACAATTAATGCTAACAGCAACATTTTTTTTATTATTACTAAATTTTATTTCTTTTTTAAAATTATTTTTATTATTTTTTTCTCCTAACTTTTTTCTAAATACGTCACATAGTATTACTAACCTTAGTACTTCAGTAGATACTATTTTTGCTTAAAAAAGTATTTATTGTAATCTATGGGTAAAATATATTCGAGCGTTATCCGAGCACGCGCGTGTGATATACGACTTTGTTTTAGAGCTTAGCCCTCGTTGCGGAACTCCCCGAATATTGCGTCCTCGACGTTTTCTCAAGTGGAACGTATATTGTGAACCTGTGCAACGGATTACTTTCTTGTTATTTATGATGTCCTGGTAAAAGTCGAAATAATATCGCACTATTTTTGTCAACATTTTTTTTTACTTTATTTCGTCGTTTTTATAAAAATGTCTTTTGTAAAGAATAATCAATCAACAAAGCAACAATAGATGCGTTCTATTTGAACCTACGCCAAATTTACATAGCAATGTAAAAAAAAAGTTAGATAGGGTTAATTTCTGGCATCCTTATTCTTACATAGTATAAAACAATAACGCTTTTTTTATGTTTGTCCCTATATATGCTTGAATCTTTAAAACTACGCAACGGATTTTGATGCGGTTTTCATAAGGAAGGTTTTCATATATAATACAGTTTTTAATATGATGTCGTAAATTAACACATTTTTAGCGCTTACATTGCAAACGCTGCGGTATATAGTATCAGCATTATACCGATTTACACCGTGCGAAGCCGAGCGGGTCGCTAGTACTAAATAACTTTAGCATGAACCATGGTATTTTGTTTTGGTATAAAAGTTTAGATTTTTTTGTTCATTCTTATTTGAAAAGGCATAGTACATGGTCATGAAAAATATTCCCTTTTGAACCAAACACGTAAATTCTACCATTATTTGTTTACCCCATCGAGTAATTTTCTCCAATCTATTTCGCAAGGTACAATTTCCCACGTGCTTTGAATACGAAGCGAAGGTTACGTACAAGAAAATGTCGTCAAGATTAGCATAAATCAATTTCCTTTGTACATTTTCGTACTAAAATCTTGTATAAAAAACTAGTTGTTGTTCGCGACTTCATCTCCGTAGAATTAAATTATATAACCTATGTTACTCAGAGATAATGTACCTTTCTAATGGTAAAAGAATTTTTGAAATCGACCCAGTAGTTCTTGAGTTATTTAAGTAAATAAAAAAATATAAAAATGCAAAGTTTACCTCTTTATAATGTTAGTATAGATATAAACTACGATACGCGCTAATATAAATAGTTTTTTTAAAACGTAAATATGGGACCAAATGGCAGCTATCTTGCATCGAACAAAAAAAGGATCACGTAAATCGGTTCAGAACTCGCTGCTCAAGTTCCGAACATACATAAAAAAAAAAAAACTTATTGACTTGATAACCTCCTTCTGTTGGAAGTCGGTTAAAAACAGATTAAAAAAGAAAAAGCTTGAAAAGAATTATTAAATTTGATTGAATAGTTTTTGCGTTTATCGGTAAAAAACAACGAATTATTTCGTCTCTTTATTGATGACCAAATCAATTATCTTTGTATATAGTCTGGCGAAAAGTAGACTTTGTAATTGTACAAAAATAATAATAAAATAGATTTATTTCTGTATTTTAATCTAATCTATAATCTAGTTAGATAGCGACTTTTCAAATTCCCGTTTATTCTAATTTTTCAGCAACGGCTCGTTATTTCAGAGAATCTGTTTCATTTTTTTATTATTTCAACAAACCGTTGTTTTTTATATAATTCACATTTATTGTGAACCTTATTTAAGTTACGAATATGAAAGAAAAATAATATAAAATGGTTACATAAAAACTTTAGAGATTTGGCAAGGAGGGACAAAAGTTGTTCATATATTGCGAGACATAAAACTAACTTATAAGTGAAGTTTCCAATGTTAGTTCCAAGGTTTAACGTGTTTTTTTCGTAATCTAGATGTCTTAAAGTGAAAGAAAAAAATAACGCTAAATTATTTTTCTATTTTGTTTCTTTTGTTTTTCGTAAAATGACTATTTTCGTTTTTGAGGTTATAAAAGACAAGTTACCTTTTAAGCTACAATTTTAAATGAAGTATTTTGATTTTTTATATTACTTTGACAAAATGAAGTACTTTTCTTTACTTAATTCTACTATAATTAGTGAATAACCTGCCCATCTCGGCGATGAAATTCAAAGATATGTGTGAAGTTACGCAAAATACTGCGCTAGTCGTGGCGTTGCGGAAAATGGAGCCCATCATGGGCTACAACTACCATGTGAATAAAATTATTATTTTTTGTTTCAGATTACCTGAAAGGGACTATTACATAACTATGAAGTAGTGAAAACTTTATTTAAAATAACAATCAATTGACAATAATTAAAGCCAAATTATACCTGAATCAAGCTCTGATTTACAAACAAAAAAATACATATTTTCATAAATTCATACATTAAAATATTCTATATTTTTTACTAAAGAAAGTACTATTTATTATAAAAATGAGTTTTGATTCGACATCATCTAAGAAGCTTAACTTCGATAGAGCCAATAACTTTATGCGTCAGTTCCGAGACCCTGACTCCAGAGAGTTGAAGAAACTGTCAGCGAACCAGTTCATGGAGGTCTGGAGTCATTATGATAGAGATGGTATGTATTATAACTATTAGACTACAATGCAATGCTATTTAAACGCGCGCTAAAAAATCCGTAGAGGTTGAAAAAAAAACCATGTTCACACGGTGGCGTTTTTAATTTTTTATCACGCAGCGTTGGATTTTGAACGCTGTGCGAACGAAACAAGAGTTATTTTACAGCGATCGTATGAGCGAAGGCGTTAACTGATACACAAATATCTATGAGAAACCTCCAACTGTAGACCAAAGGTTATCTACGTTATTTTCTACTGCTGAAAGACCAGAACAAAAGCACTTTGTGCTATCGCATATTAGTGAATGATCCTTTAAATTTTATTCACCTTTCAAAAATTTGAGATCTTTATTATTCTTTTTTTATAACACAATGTGGCATACGAGCAAATGACTTCGCTGAAATCGGCTGAATCCGAAGCGACCTCTGCCCATAGACATCTGCAATTGCAGATTTGTTGCCTGCACTTAATTTAGGAGGAGGAGACACACAGCAAGGTGATACCTCTTTCTATGCGTCCCCTCCCCCGCCAATCCACTTCCCCTTCCCATCCTTTACCTTTTAAGGAAATGATAGGAAGAAAAGGTGGACTAAAATTAGGCCTCCAGTACACTAAACAGACGAAACACGAAATTGCTTCCAATTGACGCCTGTCGGTAGTCATAGTATTTCGGGCGAGCCGGCCAATTCGTGCTAAGATGTTATGCGGGCTCTACCACTGTTGAATAATTTCAACGTAACAACTATTATTCTAATTAACTTAGAAACAACAGAACGTCGGAGCAACAGAAACTACTCCGTCGTATTAATTGAATGTTTTCTCTGAATCAGTTTCATAACAAAGACCAACGTTGTGAAGAGAACGTCTCAACCACTACGTTGTTTGTCTGACAAGTGAGAACAAAACGTTGTTTCTAGGAATATTTGCTCAAAGTTAAATTGAAATTGTTTAGTTTGATAACAATTTTAATTTAATGCAAATTATCTATATCTATATCTATATAATATTATAAAGAGAGAAACTTTGTATTTGTATTTTTGTTTGTATTGAAATAACTCAAGAATTACAGGGCCGATTTCAAAAATTCTTTCACCATTAGAAAGCTACATTATCCCCGAGTAACATAGGCTATGTTATTTACTTCCACATGGACGAAGTCGCGCACAACAGCTAGTGTTGAATAAGCTTAAGTTAATTGAAAAAACGATAGATTAAAATAATTGAATAATTTTTTTCCTCTAAAATAGTAAAAACTGTTAAAACTAAAATTACAAAATCTAAACAATATTGTATTGTTTGTACGAACTTTTTTCGAGAAAAAAATTTATGTTTAAAAGTCAAATTATTGAAACATTAATTTCATTTGATGAGACATATTTATTAAGCCGGCTACAAACGGTCAGCTTTAACTGCACATTTTAACTGTACAGTTCTCAGTTTTGTTTACACATGTCAGTTTTAACTGCGCAGTCGAACTGCACTGTAAACACTAAGCGTGTGTAGCCGGCTGAAACTAAATGAAGTTTACAAGACTAAACTTTTGCTATCGTATAAAAAAGTTAGATTAAATCGGATAATGCTCTGTCTACCCTACTCGTGTGCTTTCCCCAATTTACCCTTTTACCTTTCACCGACACATAAAGATGTCAAAGTACCCGTCTAATTGGTTGATACTGAAAAGCTTTCAGGACTAAAAACCGCAAGGAGCTTTTGTATGAAGCGAATTTAATTAAGCTATAAACTAAAAGCTCGCATGTAATACATGCTATAAATTTTTTAGACGCTGATGAGTGAACTGTATTGGTTGTAGGCTGGTGATGATGGTGATGAATAAAAGGCCTTGCGTGAATTAAGGCTTATATTAAGATTATGATACAATGGTATGTTGACGCGCTGCGTGCCCAAGCGCAACTAAGGTCGAGGGCTGAAGGGCGCGCCTGAGGCCAGAAAGGCCTCGCCAAACACCCCGTGACACTGTCATTTTTATACTTACATACTTTATATTATAAAGTGGCAAACTAGCAAGCGGCCACCTGAATTCGCTGAAATAGCAAAGCCACCGCTGCCCATAGATATCTGCAATTGCAAATGCTTTGCCAACCCTTAATCTACGGAGGAGGAGATGAATAGAAACAAGATAATTTCTCTTCCTATGCGTCCCTCCCCCCACCAAATCCACTTCTCCTTCCCATCTTTTTTTATAAGAAAAGGGTAAAAAACTCTCTTCGGACGAAAAACGGAATAGCTTCCATTCGACGTCTGTCTTCTGTGTGGTTGTGGTATTTCACCGGGCGAGCCGGACAACTCGGATGTAAAAGCGGACTCTAACACTGTTCACGCGAAAAGAGCCGCGGGAGACGATTAGTATCGAAATAAACTTAAATAGATATATTTTAAGTAATTCAATCAGACTTCTAGACAGTATGTTACGTGTCTCGTTAAATCAGTTTGATTTAAAATGCCGACAGTGACTCTAATTTAGTTATCTATTTGTTGAAAAGTTCTGCGACAAACTGCTATAAAAGGTATTTCCAGTCGTTTTAAATATTCACATCCAATACCTCGTCGGCCGGTATCACAAGAGCGTCGGTGGGTCAGGTCCCGAGTTCGAATCCCGCCATACACCAATGTGTTTGTCGATTTTCGATTTCCATATGTACCCGACGCTCTTACGGTGAAAGAAAACATCGTGATGCAACCTGCACATATCGGCGAAGAAATTCAAAGATGTATGAAGTCACGCAAAATACGCGCTAGTCGTGAGTTGCGGAAAATGGAGCCCATCATGGGTCGAACTACATTACACACTACATATTTGTGTATATTGTAGTTTGTTTGTTACCAATATACGTACCACTCAACTAGTGTTATTACTATTTTGTACAAATTAATAACTCAATGAGTTATCTATACTAATGGCATAAAGAGAGAAACTTTGTATTTTTGTTTGTATTGAAATAACTCAAGAACTACTTGGCCGATTTCAAAAATTCTTTCACAATTAGAAAGCTACATTATCCCCGAGTAACATAGGCTATATTGATTAATTCCACGCGGATGAAATCGCGCACAACATCTAGTTTCAAAATATATTAACGAAGTTAACGAAATAGACGGTCTAAGTAACTTGAAGTAACAGCTTTTAATTTAATCACGTGAAACACGAAAGCTTTCAGCGAGACTTGAACATGTCGAGTTGTCAGCTATGTATACGAAAATGTCTTGCAAATGTTTATAGAAATTCAACACTGAAAACTCTATATTGAGACCGGATTTGACTTAAACGTATAAAGCCGGCTACAGACGTAGTTTTTTTTACACTCGTCAATTCGAAATGCACAGTGGAACTGTGCAGTTAAAACTGATCGTCTGTAGCCAACTTTAAAGAATATTCCCGATTTTTTTTATCATAGATAGCTTATTTAAAACTAACTATTGCTAGACTAGTCCATGCGTAATTTAAAAAACATAACCTATTTCACCCAAGGATCACAACTTTAAATAGTTAAAGAATTTTTCAATAGTTGTCGAGCATATTCAATGTCGTGCGCGACTTCGGCCCCGTGGTATTAAAAAATATAGCTTATGTTACTCGGGAATAATGTAGCTTTCTGATAGTGAAATAATTTTTGAAATCGGTCCAGTGGTTCTTGAGTTATTTCAATACAAACAAAAATACAATAAATCAAAAATACAAAGTTTTTCTCTTTATAATATTAATATAGATTTAGTAGCCGTTGAACTCGCTACTAAAATAACATTGTAAGCAGCCTTTGTGTTCTTCGTCTGTGTTCTACATTCATACTTTTCACATAGACCCGTTAAGCCGTTTCGGAGTTACGTTTATTGTAGTTCAAAATATATTTATTTATTTTATTTTATTGTAGCGAACAACTTACAGCTAACTTAAATATCTAAACAAAACACGTAAACACTGATAGCTATTTACAAACACATATAGGTTAATAATATACATTTTTTCTAAAAATCCTTCTATGTTGTTCATATTTTCCTTATCAAATGCTTTTCCACCTAGCATTCGCATTTCTACACTTATCGCATACTTTCTGCTCTAAAGGTTTGGTCGGACTGGGACAGTATTTTAGTGAAGTAGCAAGTAGCATTTATTTGAACAAAGGATTTA
>QDHC01000780.1:440392-452831 GCA_013186455.1 Papilio dardanus tibullus | reverse complement strand
TCTAATAGTGAAAGAATTTTTGAAATCGACCCAGTAGTTCTTGAGTTATTTCAATACATACAAAAATACAAAGTCTCTTTATAATATTAGTATAGATTCCGGGATCGTTAAATTATGTATTTCATTACATTTTGCAAGTCTTAAATAATAAAAAAAATACCTACGTAACAAACAATATGAAGTAAAAAAAGCTCGATAAAAATACGAAAGCTTTTTCGTTAAGGTTTATTTATTTAGCAACGGCCTGTACTGGCAACATTCGGGATATATGTCCCCATTTCTATTCAAATGAGGCAATACATAGCCTTTTTTGGGCCTTTATTTATTTAATAGCAATTTACAAGTCTCGTAAAATTCAACACAAGGATTAGGCGCTAATAATACAAAAGATTATCGAAATAAATATAAAACATCGACCGCTTTATTCCGAAACGAGAATCAGCGCTATTACTGTTGTACTTTCTACGTTTGGTACTGGTAAATTCATAAAATTTATTCCAAAATACAGAAAATCCTAGTTCGTGGTATTTGAAATGATACATAATTTGATCTAATGAGACCCCAGGTCTATCTTATTTAGTTCCGAGTGTCCTCCAGTATCGTATGATCGACGACTTATTGGTCCTCGTTTATCGCAGTACTTTATACATTTTTTCTGAATAAGGGGGCTTGTGATTTTTTCTAATAAAAATACTACTGAAATCTATACGATAAACAGAAGAAATGATACAGTTAACTTAACCCTTAATAACCCATAGTATTAATTTTGATACCAATCTTTTAAACCAAATGTTCACTTTACTATTAGTTTTTTTATGGGTTCGCTGTACGTATTTTACTGTTGTATAATATTCTATTCTACGAAATTAAAAAAAAACACTTTCGTAAATCAGGCATTTAAGGGTTAATTTTGCGATACTAAATGCAACTTTTGTTTTGTATTTTTTGTCAATGATTGATATTTTATAACGGAGGCAAATTAACGATAGTTAAATTCAGTCTTCAGTTAACTACCGTTTAATCTCAATTGATAGTTGCCGGAGCGGACATTAATTCACTCTCAAACTCAATTAACCTTAATTAAGCGTCGAAGCGGAACGGAAAAGAATTTGCGTAACTAATTTTTTAATTAAATTATTAACTTACACGTGCTTTTTATTTATAAGTAGTTGTTGTACGCGACTTCGTCCACATGGAACTAAATAATATAGCCCATGTTACTTGGGGATAATGTAGCTTTATAATGGTGAAAGAATTTTTGAAATCGGCACAGTAGTTCTTGAGTTATTTCAATATATACGAAAAATACAAAGTTTCTAAAAGAAGTAAAATGTAAACATTTCACTTCTCTAGTGTTTTAAGCGATAAGCGATGTTTGTTAGAATCTCCAGAATGGCTTAACTGATCTAGAAGTAAGATGAAGATATAAAACATAGTCCGGAAAACACATAGTAGGCTAATCGCCTTTTTTCATTCTATACGAACGGAGTCACAGGTAACACCTAGTGTACATCCAGCAAAAAACCCTCCTATCGGGGATTAAAATATACTTGTGTTTAATGATACAGAGATTTAAATTGATCAGAATAATCCCTCAGGGTCTTACGTTTGACAGTAAATCCACTACAGAAGCCGCCTTGAGCCGGCGCTAATTATTTAGTTAATAGGATTCGGGAAACCAGTCCATTCTGCAAAGCGAGTCTGCAGCAATAAGGATAACAGAAATCTGCTCGGATTTATACCAAATAATGTATTTAATTACAATCGTTAATTTAAATGATAAAATTATCTTAAGTAGGACGGCCATATGGCCGTTTCCATATGGAAAGAATGTATCTATGGATTGTGTGAAAGAAGATATGCTGAATTCAGAAATAACGGCTAATAGGAAGTATGAAGCAGTACTTAGTACGTACTGTGCCGAACCTCTATAGAGACGAGGGCAGGATGATGACGTATGCAAAATTACTGCTTAATAATATGTATTTATAAAAAAAGAAATCAATTATTTTCTAGTCTATTTTTGTTTTTAATATTCAACTAGGTTGGTGATACAGAGAATAGAATTAATTTAAAAGTATTTGATCAAAGTTGTTATTTTGAGGTTAGAATTTTGTAAAATTCAAACCATTTTTTTTGCGTTCATCACAATCCCTCTCAGAGAACTCTGATAGGTTTTACTTCTTTCCCTGAAAACTATAAAATGTTATGTTGCAGGTAACGGCTACATCGAGGGAACTGAGCTGGATGGCTTCTTGAAGGAGTTCGTGTCCAGTGCCAACTTCATCGACGTCAGCCCGGACGTAAGTAAAATTTAAAAAATATATTTACAGGAAATTATTTTTCATACCTTTGTTTTGAAACTGCCTTTATTATGTAGGAATATGTTAAAAAAAACAATAAATGCACTAGATTTTTTTTTAATACAGTATACAATTTTTACGTGCCGGTATTTGCGGGCATCCAATATCGTTCGGTGACCATAGATCAGGAATTTCTTCGTTCATATTATCTGTAGCACGTAAATTGTAGATTATATAAATTAAATCATTTATATTTACGAACTTAGTGTCTTTTGGTATATTCCTTTGTGGTAACGACGACACTCTTGTTAAAAATATAACGAATATAATTTGTAGAACTTTATACGTTAAAGAACCCATTTTAATTTTTGACTCGAGAATGACAGATTATATAGAAAATAACCTTTTATAACCTTCAAATGTATGGCAAGTAAGATGCTTATAAAACATAGGGGTTCCGTAGAAAAAAAAAACAATACCGCTATGTTTTTTATTTATGTTATGTATTTAAATATTACGTAGGTTTTAAACATTTTCATTGGGAACCATGGTACTGCTAATTAATATAAGAAAAACAATTATTAATTTTTAAGTGCGACAAATTGAAGGCGTTAAATACAAAATACAATAATTAAATTTACTGTGCAGTTTCATGGTTATTAGAAAAAAGTAACACATTATTTACGACAAAATACAAAATACCAAAAAAAAACTCAGAACTGTTCTGTCAATTTAAAAAAAATTTCAATTAGATTTTGAGGTTTTTGATTAAGTAGTAATTGATTAATAATTTATCATTTTATCTCATAGTTCTACAAATCGTTTCGAATGAATGTTATCACCAAAGAGATATTATACATAGAGGGAGCACTCCATACTAATTTGACGATAAAAAGCGTGCCAAGAAAGAAATTATTAAAAAAAAAAAACTTGCCAGTATCATGAAAAAAATTTCCAAGTTTGGGAAATTGTGTGATTTTTTTACATTTTTAAAATAAACAGTAGAATAAACTAAAACATTCATTAAAACGTTAATTATCGTTTTTCATTATTATTATTTTATTTAAAACAATTTAAATTCAAACAATTTTTAACAAAGACCATTTTTGTTTTATGGTTGTTATAAATTTTTGATTAGCGTTTTAAAAATGTTTCTATTAATTATACTATTAAACTTTAGTAAATACTATGAAATACAATTTAAATTTGAGGAAAGAGGTTATACTCGGTCGACTTTTTATGTCGGCAAATGTAATTTAAAGGTTAACACTTAGGGAGATTTCCCTACATTGGACCTCCGGAGGTCAAAGAAAATGCCTCACTTTTAGGTATCGAGTGTTCCATCTACAGTATAATATATCTTTGGTTATCACTTTATAATTGATTGATTTTATTTTCTTATATGCAATCACCACATTGATAAAAATTACATTTCATCCGGTATACAAATTCACTTTTTGGCACACATTCACAACCTCTCAAGCACTTTTCACTTGAACTGTACATGGTATTCATAGATTAAAGATTTAATAACCGATAAGTTATCTGACCATAAGTGAAACTAAATTACGTAGACAGAGAAAATATATTAATAGTCTAAGCTAAATTATGATAAATAGCTAACTGCTGCTCTCGAAGGTTTTACATATTTTCTGACAGAACCAACTGTTGACAGCGCCTCTCACCGGGTCAGACATCCTTGTTTAACTGTCACTCGTAAATTGGTACACATTTGCCATTAACTTTTATCATTCTACTTGGACATACAAGTACATGGAACAACGGTAGCATCATAACCTCACTTTTAATATCATTCTCTGAATTTAAATCAACACTTATGTATTCTACTGTACTATTCAATTTATTGTTTACTGCTGTAGTATTTGCTTGATTAATAAATAAGAATAATAAACAATAAATTAACACACAAGTGGACATTATGACAATTTCCAAAACACTATAAAACACTAATAATATTAAGAAACATAAAAAAATCGTTTTTCGATAACGGAAACAAACTAATGACAAAACATATTAACTAAACGACATTCTAGTTATTATACATTAATAAGAATACAACATTATTTGATAATTTCTGAACTACAAATGTAGAGGACGGAAGATGTATTGTTTAAAAGAAGATAAGGAGAAGGCAGGACACTAGGTAGGGAAATGACAGTTGAAAGACTAGAGAGAGAGAGATGTAGATGGCGTTTTAAACTATAGATATTTTTTATTATTATTTCTATCCTTATATAGGTTTATTTATCTTTATCTATTCTATTATAAAAAGAGAAACTTTGTATGTATTGAGATAACTCAAGAACTACTAGACCGATTTTAAAAAATCTTTCACCTTTAGAAAGCTATATTATTCCCGGCTAACATTGGCTACATTTTTAATTCCACGGGGACGAAGTCGCGAGCAACAGCTATTACTTATATAAAGAGGAAAGATTTGTATTTTTTATATTTTGTATGTATTGCAATAACTAAAACCGATTGTACCGATTTCAAAAATTCTTTCACCGTAGGTACACTATCCCTGAGTAACATAGGCTATATGTTCTAATCCCACGCGAACGAAGTCGCAAACAACAGCTAGTCAGTCTAGTCAGCCCTTGACCATGGCGCATGCAACTGTGCCGAAATATCGGGAGCTCAATCAGCAAAATCGTGGTAAAAATCCCGTTTCTTACGAACAATGTGTTAGATTAAATAAACGATTTTGAGAATCGAGATTGTTTATCAATAATCAATTTTATAGAAATTGTTTATATCATATTATCATACGATTGGTGATTATATTGGGAGTCTTCCAAGTAATTTGTATAATTATTTTTAAATTGGTTGTGTCAATGATAATAATTATCATCACTATCACTATATCATTTGTATAAAACATAACTGTTCGATCGCCGACATATCATTTTGTATTTAAATATTATTTGGTGATAAATAAAAAAACAAAGTAAGTAGCTAGCTTATTTTTTTATATTATAAAGTGGCCAACAAGCAAGCGACCACCCGTGTTCGCCGAAACAGCGAAGCGGCCATACATATCTGCAAGTGGAGATGCGGTGCCTACCCTTAATCTACGGAGGAGGAGACGCACAGCAAGAGGATAAATCCTCCATGTAGCGTCTCCTCCCCCACCAAATCCACTTCCTCTTTCCATCATTTTCTTGTAAGAAAAGAATATCTAAAATTAGGCCTCCGGCACCACACTCGTCGGAAAAACACGGAATTGCTTCCATTTCACCCCTGTCTTCTGTGTGGTCATGGTATTTCACCGGGCGAGGCGGACAATTCGTGCGAAGATGTTAAAGCTGGCTCTACCACTGTTAAAACTGTTTTATGACAGCGTAATGTATTGCCTACAATCGTTATATTTATTATCTGTTTGTCTAGATGAAGTTGGTACTATTATTGACCGTGCTGGCTGTTGTCGCTACAGGAGTAACGAATAGTGCCTCACTTGACTATTCTTCTACACGGGCCAATCTATATTTAGGTTATATCGCTGCTGGTGATCGTTTATTAGCAAGGTATGGTATTTTTATGGTTGCATATTTATGACAAATACTTATGTCACCTATCGATTGTGAATTTCGTCATTTCAGAAACCGACCAGTTTTGACAGTCTAGTTTCTACGACAGATATGTTTTTTTTTAATTCCGCCAATGGCTACTGACTTTTGCAACGTAAAATTATTATATGTGTAACTTTTTAGATCAACAGTCCAAAAGAGGCCGGTAGCAAACACAATTCAGTCACAAGACGTGGCTTACTATGGGACCGGGAATACCAGGATAACAGCAATCCAAGCGGTTGAGATCGTCGCCCAGCGTGCTAGGCCACGTCTTATATCCGGTGGTATTGGTTGGAGAAACGCCACTGTTAGATTAGAAACCATCCGAGGCGGCGGTTTCAATTACAGAGTCGAATTCTGGGGACGATAAATTGTGTTAATTTGGTATTATTACACGCTTGTACTCGGCTTTGTCTTACATTTTTGTACCTGTTTTTGTTAATTTAAAATTTTGTTAAGTATGTTGTTATATAGTAAGCTAATAAACTATGTTTCAGAATTCTAATTACTTTTATTTCTAAGTGATAACATTGTTAAAATCTAATACTTATACATAGTCAAAGAAGGGAAGTCGATTATTTCTGCCAAAAAATATGTAAAACTCATATGATAATAGAAATCAGCTAAAAGAGGGGCTTTAGTACCCTATCATAAATTAGTTTTACTTAAGCGCATCCGGTCAAATAACTTGGATAATTAACGTACAGAAAATACATCGTTCCAGGGTATTTTAGGAAAAATAGGTTACAAAAACACATATAAACGTGGCCATTGTTTTATTCGGTTGTCAATCCATTTAAAAGTAGATTAGTTATCGTCCCCAAATATCAATCACATAATAGTACCCATAACCCCTAGCGGATTGTACTCTTATAGTAACATTGTTCCCGCCGATACCACCCGCTATCAACCAAGGTGTCGCCCACTGAGTGTATCCAATCTCCATTACTTGGATAGCAGTGATCCTCGTTGTGATGTTACCACGGTAAGCAACATCCTGACTCTGGATTGTGTTAGGAATGGCTGCTTTCTGAACGTACGTTCTATAAACAAAAGAAAGTTACATATTAATCTTTTAGTTTACGCCTCTTTCAGCGTGGTGGTACCAGGCTCGCGAGCTGCTATAAAGGATATTGTAATACCTGTTTAGCAATCTATCACCAGGACTGACATATCCGTAGTAAAGGTTGGCTCGTGCTGTTGGTGATTTTACGATAGATGGCGTACCGACTGCTGCTAGGACGGCGAGCACGGTGCAGATCAGTACACACTTCATCTATAGAAAGAAAGAAGATAAATGTGCATACTGACTGACATTACGCGGTGTAATGTTACGCGGCGAGCGTTCATGCCGTAACACTACACTACATCTGCTTGCCGCGTAACATTAACGCGTAACATCCAACATGTAAAAACTATGACATAAATTTAAATAAACGCATAGAAACGTAGACAAAACTAATTCAAATATATACATATTGAAACACTATTAAACTCAAAGAATAAGCACGATTTGTATTTACTAAATTTATAAAAAAGAATTTAAATATAACATACCATTGCTTTTTATCAGTCACAAGGTTTAACAGGCGTTCTGTGGACAATCTTTATTGATAATGTGTCATCTTTACTCTCATATATACAGAGCGAATACTGATAACAATGATAAGAAGATTATCAATGAGTAACGCGCGAAACAATACAATAAATATCTATTCAAGGAAATGCCACTTTCATAACAATGTCAGCGGCCGATTGTTGATTTCGCCACTTATAAAGTGTCAGGCTAGTTTATCTTATAATACGTTTTCAGTGACACCATGTCCTCATCGAAGTGTTTTCTGTTGATAGACTAGGTTTTTCTTGGTCGGTAGCCTGGTTGATAGACTGGGTCTTGGTGATTCCAGGTTGTTTGACTGGGTGCTTGCTGGTTGGACGCGTTATATGTAGATAAATTGGGTGTTTCGTGGTTGGTCGCCTGATTGCTGTTTTTTCTATATTATGCCTGCGTCTGACACTAGCGTTTTCAATATTATGAAAATTTATGTGTTGACAAAGTATACCATTACAATGAGTTGGTGTGTTTATGTTGGCTGGAAGCCAAACGGCTGAGTTCTAGGCGGTGCTATGTACACATGGCGGTGTCATGACAAATTACATGATAACATAAGTTTGGATATGTCATGGTAAACTCAATTAATGATCAATAAACTATAGCTGTCGCAGTTACAATTGTTAAAAGAACAATAAGTACACTAAGGCCATTTAGTCTGCCATTTTAGTCTTCGCAATACAATACAATACAATACAATACCGTGGTTCGTATAATACGCGTCGCCGATAATTGACTTTATATTGGGTAACCCACTTGGAGATACAAAATCAAAAGGGCATCCCTAGATAAATTATACTTAATTTTCTAAAGTCTGTTTCGTGACCAATTAATGGATTTGACGGCCGAATGTTCAAACCCCTTTCAATATGTAAGAGCGTCTTACATGTTAAATCCACGCTTAAATTCCAAATAGACCATCTCGTTTAATTACACTGACGCCACTTACATTCTAAGCTTACGTAACGAAGTATTTTAGTGAAAGATTAAGTTTTACTTTTTTTTGGTATTATATTATTAATTAACCATGTTTTGAATAAGATAAACATTCTTTTGGCCATCTATTTGTAGAGAATATAATTTTGAATTCACTCGTAACTGCGCAAAGTAAACAATTACTTAATGTGTGGAGCCGGCGGCGGCGGGGACGAGTGAATCATACACAATTTCACAAACAGAATAAACACGCCCACGTTAAATAACTGCTTAAGGTTGTACAAACAGAATAACATATTTATTATTCAAAACCAACAAAAACATACAAAATTAAGATCATCTTACAACTGCTTTGGTCAAATTTTTAAATAAATTCAGTTTTGGATAGAATATTGAAACGATTGTACAAGTAAGTAAAAGTAATCTAAGGCCATAATGCACCAGAATAGTATTTTAGTCGAGTAGCAAGTAGCAAGTATCCGAACAAAGGATTTACTAATCTACTCTACTAAAATGACACGTTTACAAGTAATTAAGTAACTTAACGTGCCGAACAGCAGCCTTTTACTACAATAAATTAGTAAATCCTTTGTTCGGATACTTGCTACTCGACTATAATATTAACCTGGTGCCTACAAGGTTTACCAGACGTCATTTGTATGGACTTTGTAGTTTAAGTGTGACTAGTCAGATTAAAAACTGACTATGTTTATAACTTGACTGTAACATATAAACAAACCTCTTTCAAACATTACGTGCTCGTATAGAATCGAGACAATAAATGAATTATAAGTGTCTCTTACCTAGAATTTCCGTCACAATATGTACAAAACGAGTATATTGCCATCTCTATTCATTTAAAGTAAATGAAGAGGATGACAATACTTTTCTACCTACAAGTATTTTGGCGCTTCAACGTTTAGGAATAGTTTCGGAGGTTCGTGCGTAAATCTCTTCTAACAGGATGACAATAAAATTAATAGAATTGGTTGTTGGCTTAAATATTTATTTGCTTTTCCAAGATTCTCCTATTTATTATTGATAATCATTTTTGATAGCCAATTTTGGACTAAGAACTAAAAAAGTTAGACTTTTGTGAATTGTGAATTTAAATAATAATGGAAGTTTTTATCTAACTGTTTAGAAAATTGATAATAATAAACATTTTTGTTAAGATTACAGATTATTTAAACAAATATAGTTACTTGTTTTTTATAGTTAATCGTAAGCATAAACGTAAAATGCCACGTTATTCGTTACATCAGAGTTTTATCCAAGTGAAAATGTGTCACATTTTTAAAAACATCTCTGCAGACATTTCATAACATTTGCATTCTGAACTTATGAAAGCCGACTTAGCGAAAAGACATGGGACTTTAACGTTTCATTTTTAAAAGTGTTTTCTTTGACATGATATTTTTTCTCACACAAGCTTAGTGTTTTTATAACCTCACCTACTTATATGTTTAAATAAAATAGAAAAATGTTCTTTTAAGCTATACAGATTCATTTGGAGTAGTTTATTTCAACCAAAGATTCGTAGCTCATATTTATATTATACTAGCTGTTGTTCGCGACTTCATCCGCGTGGAATAAAATAATATAGCCTATGTTACTCGGAGATAATGTAGCATTCTAATAGTGAAAGAATTTTTGAAATCGGTCCACTATTTTTTGAGTTATTTCAAAACAGACAATAATACAAAGGTTCATTATAATGTTAAGTTTAGATTTAATTGTTATGACAATCTTTACTTTGTTTTCTTGTTTTATTTTAAAGTAAGAAAGTAAATCTAAGCTAATATTTTTCTATTTTCTACTTCAGTCGGTAAATGGAGCTTAATTCGGTCAAAAGGTTAAGTTGGTGAGACATATTTATCGCAAAAGTCCGCCTCGACCGGGGACCGGCAATCGGGGTCCAGCCAATTTCACGGAACATATACCAATATGACTTTCGATTACTGTTAGTACGCATTACTTTAACGAAAAATCTCACATTATTTTTGCAAGGGATAAGTGCTCTTTTCTAGTAAGCGACCAGACTAGAATATCAGCAGTGGTCAAGCTCAAACTTCGGCTTATTCAACATAAGAGAAGACATAACTGTGCAAGTCAAACGTTTCTGCCCAAAATATGACGAAAGCTGGCTACAGACGTTCAGTTTTTTAACACAATTTTAACTGTGCCGTTTAAACTGACGTACACGCGTCAATTTTTTATATTATAAAGTGGATGCACGGAAATAACGAAGCGACCGCTGCCCATAGACATCTGTAATTGCAGATGCGTTGCCTACCATCAATCTACGGAGGAGGAGACGAACACCAAGAGGATAAAAACTGTGCATAGTAAAAACTTGAACCTCACAATCGAACTATACAGTTCTCAGTTTTAACTGCGCTGTCGAATATTACAGTTAAAACTGAGCGTATGTAGCTAGCTTTAAGATTTAAAAAGAAAACCGACATTGGTATATTACTATACAAAACGACAGACGCAAGAAACCAAACGAGTGTAGCCAGCCGTCATGTTAAAAATGGTCAACTAAACATTTTACAAAAAAGTTTTACTACATTTTTAACATAAAAAAGTAAGCTATAAGTATAATAAAATGGAATATATGTATGTATATATGTAATCAATCTATTGATTGAAATCAATCTGAGGTAGGAACAATAGCGACGTAGCTACAACAATAGGCTCGTTCAATCAAGTCAAATTGCGATTGCAACCGATCCCAGGGATCGAAGCTTGGCGCACTGCCACATTGTTAAAACATAGTTACTGCAATGTTGCAATTTTAAGCTTGATATATTGTCAGTAAATTATAATATACCTGGATATGCGAGAATCCAAGGGACCACAATATTTCTCTCCCTTATAGAGGTTTCTCTTTAATTCGAGCTTCTCGCATGTGGAGGGAGCTCGAAGCGACCATAGAATGATTGTCGCTTATAGAGGTTTCACGCTCCAGGTTTGACTGTAATTGGTGTTGAAAATAAACCCATATTTAGTAGATATTAGACAGTGCTAGGAGAGGGTTAGGTTGGACGACCGCCCAGGGCGCTGGACAGGAACGCGTGCCACGAATCTGTGTATTACAGTCACACAAGTCTTTACCCTTTCTACAAAAGTGTGAAAATCGGAGTGCCGTATAAATCTCGCCCAGGACGCCCAAAGCGTTATATCACTGTGTTATGTACTGTTTCCAGTGCCGTGAATTTTGTCATAAAATGTAGATTTTAACAAACAAAAAGAGCATAAAGTTGTAAAGTTATACGTTGACGTGTTCGCTGTTCAGATGTAAACTTTTGTAAAGTTTCTCACTTCTATTAAGAAGTCGGAACACTAAACTCTGATGTTCACTTCGTTTACATATTAATATATGATTAAAACTTTTGCTTTAACTCTTGTATATGAAAATAAATTAGTTTGTATTAACTTGCTTAATGTTTAAATTTATATCATACTAGATGTTGTGCGTGACTTCGTCCGCGTGGAATTAATTTTAGCCTATGTTACTCGGAGATAATGTAGCTTTATAATGGTGAAAGAATTTTTTATATCAAATATTAAGTTTCTGTTTTTATAATATTAGTATAGAATAAGCTAGCATTAGCATTATTTCATTATAAGCTGAGTTGTCCGTAAGTTAACAAAAAAGTTAAGTTTTTTTTTAAATCGTGTCTTTTTCATAAACGAGCTGCAACTCACGGCTTGCACAGCGCAGTTATTAAAAATATATATATCCATTTTGAAGTAAAATCGTATTGTGTTTGTTCTAGGCTGTATCAGACTCGATGCTGGTTGAGCTGAAAGCATGCTTCATGGAGGCCTACGATGACAATCAAGACGGCAAGATTGATATAAGAGAGGTAAAAAAAGTAAAAAAAATCGATTAAATATTCACAATTCATCTATACTATACCACGGGGTTCCATTCCATACAAAAGTTTTTTAGTTTATTTTTTTTTCACTAGATGGGGTTACGAGCA
>QDHC01000780.1:416585-430056 GCA_013186455.1 Papilio dardanus tibullus | reverse complement strand
GTAAATCCTTTGTTCGGATAAATGCTACTTGCTACTCGACTAAAATACTATCCTGGTGCGGACAAGGCTTAAGAGCGTCGGTGGCTCAGGAGTTTAGCGCTTGACTTGTAAACTGCAACTCCCGAGTTCGAATCCCGCCATCTACCAATGTGTTTTTCGATTTACGAATTTGATATGTACATATTTACCCGACGCTCTTAGGAGAAGGAAAACATTATGTCTGCACATATTGGCGAAGAAATTCAAAGATATGTGTATTCACGTAAAATACGCGCTAGTCGTAGAGTTGCGGAAAATGGGTCGAATCTTACATTACCCGAAGGCTTCATTAGACCGATGTCACGCAAGAAATAGCCTTACGCCGAAGCAAAATCTCAGTCTCTTGTGCAAACTCGGTCTAATAGTCTTGTTTCTGCATCTGCTACTTGAACCAACTGATATGGAAGGGCATAGAGGGTTCCAGTTTTGTTTGGACAATTGTTAAATCTGTTACCTGAGCGACACCTTCGTCCCAGCCTCGGATGACCTCTCCCTTGCCGATCTTGAACTTGAAGGGCTTCCCGCGGTCGCGGGATGAATCAAACTTCTGACCGTTAGTCAGCGTGCCCGTGTAGTGCACTACTACAGTCTGACCCTTCTTTGGGTACGATGACCCTGAGTTACAAAGAGTTACATCTTAATATTGTTAGATGTTATAATAGATGGATGCATAGAAATTTACAGAATAAATCAACTCTATGAAATTTGGCATAGATCTAGAACATAGTTAGTAAGAACACAAACTACTTATTTGTATTTTTTAGTAATTCAGACTAATTTTAAAGAAATAGTCATGATTGGCCCAAAGTTGTCCATATGGTCCCCAAGACTAAGTAGGGGTGTACTAGTATGAAGTTGAAGAAGAAATGTAGCTGGGTTTATTAAAAATAATTTAGAAATCTATGACCAACAAAATTAAATTTTTAGTATGATAGAAATATGAGTTATGTTGTATCTGTACATAAGTATAAGTTAAACAGTAGACATAGTAGACATAGATATAAATAAGAAATAAGAAAAAACCTTGACATATTAATCAGTTTGTATAACAATAATTAATACTTTTATAACCCTTTATAGAAGATAGATATTAAAGATAATTGAATTTAATAAGAATAGATATTAAAAAGGTAAAGAATAACTGATTAAATGTATACAAATATGTCGGTATAAGTGAAAATAGTATTGATATGCAAAACACAAGGATTTTCTTCGCATTACAAAAGGTGATTGAATGATAAATCACATATGAATATATTAAAGGGTTCAAAAGGTTTATTTTTCATCGATAGAAAATCAGATAGTGTAGTTATTTTGATTCGAAGTAAATTTTTGGTACTTACCATCACCGGGGGAAAGTGTCTCCACGTTGACTCCCATTGTTATTTTCTTATAACTAAATGAATTAAATATTCTTATGTACCAATGCGGTTATCAAACATAGAGTTGAGGTAAAACGCCGCAGAAAAGGTGTTTCCGGCTTTCGGGACGCCGCGGTGACGGATGACGCTATTGCACAGATAACGTAATAGAATATCGATATCATTCACACCCAAATACATCGAGTGTGGGCAATAATTTTATCGTTTTGAAAGAGAGATTTGTATTTTTGTAGGTATTGAAATAACTCAAAAACTACTGGGAGGATTTCAAAAATTAATTCGTTATTAGCAAGCTACATTATCACGTAGTAACATAGGCTTTTTTTTTAATTCCGCGCTGACTTAGTGGCGTATTAGCTAGCATACATATTTAGAACTGCACGATATGCGTGAATAAAAATATTTTATTTAATAAAATAAAAAACATTGATTTAGGTTATAATTTTTAATCATAAATCTTCGTACTTCTTTTAGTTTTCTTATGTACATTTTTACATAAGTAAACAATTTTATAATGCATGTGTATACAAATGTAGTAGCTTAGCCCCCACTCTAATATTGGTTGTACTGTTACGGAACAAAAAAAAAGTTTATATATTTGGTGATTATGCATTCTAACACCAGAAAAAATAAAAGGAGGTTTGGAGTCAAGACTATTAACATAATAAACTGTGTTTTAAATTGTTCTTTACTTTGTCTTCAATTAAAAAAATCTCTTATGCAAAAGTTAAATACTTTATAATAGAAAAATCTATATAAAATAACAAATGTCAATTAATTGTGACAAAAAAATATTAACTTCTAACTGAAGAACTTACCATGTTATATAATATATACATTTGTTAATCTTATATATTTCTTACATTTTAATCTTAAATATAAAAAAATTGCGAACATTTACAAAGCTTTGTTTTATAAGTATCTAAGGCTTTTAATAAGAAAAAATACTAATATTTATTCAGTTATTGAATCACCAAAAGATTTTATGGTTATCAGAAAATAATTCATGTAAAAAGATAGCCCCCATCGAAACCATAATTAAACGTGCAAAAAAACAATCAATCGTATGCGATGAATCAATAGTCTGCCCAAGGTTTTTTTTTGGGCAAAAATAGGTACTATTCAGTGAAATATTTAAATGTTAAGCTACATTTAGTCAAATAAGGATGCCGAATCTATAAGAGGCGCTGGTATCCATATTCCATAGAAAATTCCTTAAAAGAAAAAAAATAAGCCATCTACAGTACAAATTATTTGTAGGTAATTTGTAGGTTTTTTTACATTTGCAGGGCGGCGCTAGTGAGCTGTCATAATTTAGCTTCGGTTATGCATCGGTTCAGTTTTTCTTGTCGGTCTATACCAGCCAATCAGCTGAACATTAGCCATAGTGGCGCCACTGACAAAAATCATGATCGTACTTTTGCTTGAGATCAAAAATAAGAAAAGAAAAATATTTTCCAAGCAACTGAAAAAGTGAGCAAACAACATGGAACCTAGTATCAAAATAATGCGTTAAATCTATTTGTTAGTCTAGTAAGATATCAATTTAATCACATAATTTTGAGACAATGCCACATAAGTGAAAATTTTTATCAGTAAGAAAATATATTTTACAGTCACACTGGCAACATCATTAAATTATCTTAATATAAATCAGTATTTTGATAATTCTCTCTCTAACTCACAATAACTTACTTCTAAATTAAGCTTATTCTTGGGAAAACGAGGCCGACCTACGGCTTTTTGCAGCGGTCAATTGTTATTTCGAAGCTTAGTTGACTTTCCTATAACCTTGTGCTTTAAAAGCAAACAAACTTCTTGTTTGAAAAATTTAAATTGAGTATGAAATAAAGAAATGACATTTCATTTCTTTTGAACAGACTGCGTTTTCAATAAAAGATAAATTAAATTGAAGACTGTAGAAGGATCATTAACCGAAATATTATGAATGTTGTTGCCATAACTTAACTACAATTAATTTATTTGAGATAATACTTATCAACATGGAGATTATTTCAAGTAGTTGCACGAACGCTTTCTGCCTTTTATATTAAATCTAAAATCACGAAATAGTTTATAGTAATTTAAGAATTAGGTAATGGCTTGAGAGGGCCGAGACTTAAAAGTCCGTCGGCACCAAGCGCCTGCAGGCCGCTGGTCAACCCGTTCTGGACATTGTGAACTGATATAACCGGTATACCGAAACAACCGTTGCCTTGTTCCCGGTTCGCTAACGGAATGAAACTGTATATACCTAAATTGCTCAACCTCTGCAGGTTGTCCTCTTGCGACAGATCTACAACGGGCAAGCCTAGTTCTCTATCGGGACCTGTGACATTGTGGAAGACGCGCTTGTGATGCTGCAGCTGCAACGACTTGGGGTAGGAGGCGGGGCACTCGTCGCATTTGAACAAGGGCAGCTTGCTCTGCGGGTGAGCGTTCGCCATGTGCACCGACAGCGAAGTCGAGCTCATGAACATCTTCTTGCAGATCTTGCAGGAAAGCATTGCGCCGCCGATCTTAGCTTCCGGTATTGAGAAGTTACTGGATCTCGATGAATGTTTTATACTGACACCTGGTATGTTAGGTAAGTTGGGCAGAGCGCGCGGGGGCGTCGGGGACCGGCTCTTCTGTTTCTGCTTCACACTGATGCCGCGCGACGCTAACACGTTGGCCATCGCATTCGCTTCCTTGTTCACAGTTTTCTTTGTTATAGAAATTTGACTGCCGAGGTTCAATTTGTCTTTGGCACCTTGTACGCTGTGAATCAATGGCAGCCCTTCGCGTTGTTTTTGCATCGACATAACTTGACAATCTTCGTTGTCGTGCTTACCCGGGAGCAGCATGTCTGTCCGTCTCTTCGGCGGGGTGCCCCCGATTACCTGTCCTGGTCTTTTTAAAGGCATTC
This sequence comes from Papilio dardanus tibullus, assembly GCA_013186455.1. Lineage (NCBI taxonomy): Eukaryota > Metazoa > Arthropoda > Insecta > Lepidoptera > Papilionidae > Papilio > Papilio dardanus. The sequence goes on along the minus strand of QDHC01000780.1, from coordinate 425,727 downwards.
TAGGTCCTTTGGGAGGACCCCCCCCTCTAACCTGTCCGTGGTGTCCGCTAGGCCGTACCTGTTGCCGCGGGGCACGGATGCCCGGCATACGAGGTCGAGGAAGCGACGGATTGGCCCCGACCGCCATTCGGATCTGTGTAGGAGTCGTAATTTGCCCCGGCATCGTTTGTCCCATAGAGATTTCCTGACCGAGCATCGGTTGCTGGTTAGGACCGACTTGCTGCGCTGACGCAACCATTTGGACCGGATTAATAGTCTGGCCTAAGTGACCGGGAGGAAAGGTTTGCACATTCTGAATTCTTATGTTACTCGATTGTTTCATGGCGTTGGGACTCGATGCCGATGAGTAAATCTGACTCTGCGAGGATGCAGGAGGGCCCATCATAGTAACAGGTTGCTGGTTCATCATGCCGGTTGCACTTTGCCCATAGACAGCTTGCTGCATGCTCTGCAGTGGGGATGCAGTTGAATATGGTGAAGAAGCACTTGAATAAGCATTTGAAGTCATCGAGCTCGGGTAACCGGGTTTTGACATAGGCGTCGGATATTGACCATAACCAGGACTCTGTGGATAAGTGGAACCGGGATATTGTCCCGGCAGGGGCTGTCCAGGGGCCGACGCGTACATACTATTTGGGTTTTGTGTATATGCCCCTTGTTGATTGTGTCCCTGTGGGTCGTAGGAGTTGTATGGCTGCGGAGGTTGCATGACTCCTCCGGCCCCGGGATAAGCTTGAATGTTTATCATCACATTTTGCTGATGAGTAAAACCCGGTCCTGAATTACCAATGGTGGATAACTTGCCCACTTGCTCTGCTAACTTACCTGGTAGTAAACTTGACAATAAATTCGATGCGGAGTTATAAGGTAGGAGGGTAGATGATGAGGGTACCACGAGACTGTTTGAGTGGCCAGTCATTCTTTTGTGCTCTTCGAATAGTGATATATCAGTAAATCTAGTATTGCATACTTCACATGAATGCTTAGGCCCTAAAGTATCGAGAGATATGTACTCACTGACGTCAGATAGTGATGCCATGGTTTCTTTTTTTGTTGAAGACGATAGAAGACTTTCAAAAATATCGTCTGCGCTTTTTTCGAGCATATCTATAGGCGGTTTTGAGTCCGGTGCGTTCCAGTTGAAGTTGTGTTGTTTTTCTAAAGACGGCGTAGACGAAAGTCTGGCAGATAAAGTCGGCGCTCCGGTGTAGGCGGGTTGGGAAGAAGGCGGGTAAGGCGTTGCTGTCGAGTACGCCGGAGGCGGCAAGGGCGTCGCCGCCTCCGTTTTAGGAACAATCGGTTTGACATCAGGTGCGGGCGTCGAGGACACCACGCAGCAATCGTCGTCTTCGTCGTTTGAGTCTCCATTTATTTCTATTATAGTCACGATTGAATCTTCGGTCTTTGGAACGGATGGAAAAGAATTAGCTGCACTAGTTGGATTTGCTAGGCCCGGCTCAGTCTTAACCTTGGCTATTATAGGCGTAGGCGCTCTATCCAATGGAGGAGAACTTCTTTCAGTTTTGATTTGTTGTGTAAGAAAGGGTTTCGTGTCCGTCTCCGCAGAATCCTGGATTTCCTGTTTCACTACCACATTATCTGGATTGACTTCGTGTGATTCTCGTCTTTCTGGTGTTTTCAGAACTTCTGCTATTGGTGACGCACTAGTTTTGTTTGTCTGTTGCGGGGCCTGACTTCTAATGGGTATAGGGTTGTTTGGGCCTCTTTTTGGTGTTTGTTTAACCGATGGTCTCCCGGAAGGTTTTACAATAATTGGTGCCTTTTTGGGAATTTCTTTGCTCTGGTCCACAGGTGCATCCTGTTTAAGAGGTATCTTATCAGGTAATTGTTTCACAATGATCTTACTCGCTGGGCCTAATTTTTGTATTTTAATAGGTTCTATTTTAATTTGTTTGCCTTGTAACCTCTTCATTGGATTTTGTAAATCATTTTTGCTAGATTCACTGTTCTCTGAACTCCGTCGGCTATTACTTAAAAAATCATCATCAGAGTCTGCTTCGAAGTCTTCATCCTCTTCTTGATTTTTATTTTTACTTTTGTCCTCACCATCTTCGTCGTTACCGCCTTCGTGGTCACTTTCATCATCATCGTCCGATGGTCGAAAACCTTTTAAGCCATTGATAACTTTAAATGTATTAAAACTGTTGCCGTCTGATTTAAGTTTCAGCTTAATATTTCCCATTTTCTTATTTCTTTCACTTTCACTTTGCTCATTTTGTTCAACCTTTTCTATCTTGACAGGTGTAGAGCTTTTCTTTATTGTTAATCCTAAATTGTTCAATTTATTTAAAGACGCATCAGAACTCTTACTGGTATCATTTTTTTTTATTGTTAGGCCAGTTTTCTTAAGGATCTGAGAAATATCGACTTTTTGTGGCGTCTTGTTCAATTCATGTTTGAGTGGAAGCGGGTCGTCGTCATCGGACCAATTATCATCTTCGGATGCAGCCATGTCCTCCTCGTCTGAGGGCAGCCTCTCTAGCACAATGGAGGGCTGTGACACATGTTGATATAAATGATTTTCCAAGTCTTCCCAATCAACAAAATCCTCATCGCAAGTATTACATCGATACTCTTTTTTAGGTTTTTTCAAAAGTGGTCCGAGCCTATTTACTAAATCTGCAAATCCATTATTATTCGTCTTGATATCGTATTTCTCCTCTTCAATATCTTCACCGACGTCCTCATCTTGCTCCTCTTCACCATCTGAAAAAGCACAGAATTTTTTGAACATTTTTTTTCTAGTTTTGAAATTTCTTATAGGAGTAAACTTTTTAGAACTCAAAAATGTAATATAGTTTATCGATTTTTTGGAATAACTCAACTTGTAACTATTTTAATTGATATAGTTAATATTGACAGAGGTAAAATCCAAGATTTCCTGAGCGCTATCAAGTTTCTGCTTGTTTTGTAAAAACAGGCATATAACAACATTTTACAATAGGACTTGCCTAAAGTGACCAGACGTTCCGTTTTGAACGGGACTATTATCTGTGGGACGCCAAATTGTCCCGTTTTTGGAGACTGCGCGAAAATTTGGATAGTTGAGGCGGCCGGGCTTGGGGTGGTGATCCGACCGCGGTACCGGGGCCGAACGCGGGTGGTGTGCGAGGGCCACATAGTACATGATAAGGCGAGGGCAAAACCGCATCGTCGAGTGCGGAACGGCAATAACCGAGAGCACTACACTGGCGAAAGCGTTATCGCTTGCGCTTTGTTGACTATGGTCATGTTAGATATGCCTCATTCAATCATGCTCTTAACTACTTATAAAGTCTAAGAACCGTATAAATTATGATTACCAGAAAGTTTTCCTTGTGTATTAGTGATAAGAAAATAATAATAGTAAATATATATGTAATTTTTATTTCAATTAAATATGACTTCAATAAGAATATAAAAGAGCTATTGCCCGAGGCTTTGTCCGGAGAATTCAAAATATATTACCTATTTCAGCCTGGCATAGAGTAGCTTTTTTTAGAATTAATAGTGTAGAATTCTTCTAAAAAAAATTAATCGGTTTACAATAAATAAGTTTCGGAACCTACTTAATGCAAAAAAAAACTTTCTTCTACATAATATTAGTATAAAAATCAAAAACAAACCTGATTCATAGTTTTTTGTTGTCTGAGGATATTTAGAATCATTTCTCGTTGCCATGCTTCACCTGTAAACAAGTGACATTTTTTTATAATTTTACCAATTATGAATACAAAATATTTACCAAGTCCGATGTCAATTAAAAATGAAATACTGTAATATAGAGATGGGTAGTAAGCAAGTAAGTGATGTAAAATATATATATCTGTAGAAAGAGCTAAAGATATATTTAGCTCTTTATACAGATATGTATCATTATATCATTTTTTTATAAAGTATTTTTTCTTATAAATTATATAGAAGGGCAAGTGACCGACTTGGGCTATGTCATTCAGCGGTACGGTGAGCAAGAATGAGGATATTTAACACATTTTTCATGTTATATCTATACTAATATTATAAAGAGAGAAACTTTGTATTTTTAGATTTTTGTATGTATTGAAATAACTCAAAAGCTACTGGGCCGATTTAAAAAAATCTTTCACCGTTAGAAAGCTACATTATTCCCGAGTAACATAGGCTATATTTATTCCTTTGGCGCGGACGAAGTCGCGAACAACAGCTAGTAATGTATATGTAAAGAAAGGTGCATTGTGAACTATTTTCACTGATTGCATATTTGGTTTAATCTTAGTATGACTGAATAAATGTTGGTACAAATGTTTATAAGAAAAATTCTTGAAGGAAAGTGATCCTTATGAGCCCTCTACAAGTATAACATATTTTTTGTAAAGAAATGCATGCCATGCATTATTTTACATGAAATATTACAATTTTTAATTCTATTTTTTGCTTGTTAATTATAAAAAGACAAATTGTAAAAGAGAATGGTATTTAGGAGGCAAAAGTTATTTGGTCTTTTCAGACAGATGTATTTTTATAGAAAAAAATGTTTATTTCCCATTGCAATAATGGATAATGAGATTGAAAAAAGTCAACAATCAGTTTCACCGGCTTTCGTTCATTCTAATTACCGAAAACTATTTTATAAATTAAATAAATCAACAAGAAACTCAATAATGTTAATATCAACTTACGTTCATGTTCCAATTAAAAAATAAAATCCAATGTTTTGTTTTAGCCAAACATCCAACTGTTATTGTTATTTGTTATTCACTAAAGTTCATCAATCAACTGTCACAAAACTTATAACAATTATTCACATTAATCTATTCAAATGTTACACATTATAATTCTCTTTAAATAATAATTTCAGTTCTTCTATTCTAAAAACAAAGAAAAATCAAACAATTTTTGTTTCAGAAAGAAATTGCATTTTGCAAAATGGCCGCCTTAATGTGACAAGCGGGAACCAAGAGATATCGGAGTTGTACAGAAGTATTCATCGAAATAATCACAATGTTTTTTTAAACCGGATGTACCTTCATTACATATTAAAACTAATCGTGTATGTTAATGATAATTTTGACTGGAATAATAATATTCTGACTAAGTAGTCACCGCGACCGAAGCGAACGAATGTCTTCGTTCGATCATGAACGAAAACCGAACTAGACCGACCGTATAAAATTCCGTCTGCTGCTTACTAGCAAACGTTCAGGCACTGGGCAGACACCGACGCCAATGCCAGAATACCGAAGTGCCAATATTGCCTAACCGTCAGAAACCTAGGTGGTCGGCGGCGTTGCAGCATATTGTCTCTTTCATACATACGCGATACAGTACGCAGCGATCTCTTTTTAATGTTCTATGGAGCACACCATTTGCTGCGAAGCAGGCAATACTGGGAAGAATTATTATCGGCTCGTCTCATAAAGCTGTAATGACCTTGCTCGCTCGGCTTGTGTTCGCTCAAATGGAACACTGAGACCGACCAAAGTAATAATAATAGCACCGTATCGACCGACTTATTTGTTGAGTAAACGTACACATTATGGTGTTGTATGAACTTCGAACACTCAACAAATTATACATCGATTAAGATAAGAAATATTATAAATAAACCTTACGGTTGTGTTGGAAATCTATTACGCCGCAAACAACATTATAAATTTTCGCAAGAGGTATACATTTTACAGTTTGGATGGTTACCTAAGGCATAAGTAATGCCTTAGGTAACCTTATCATAAATTTGAATATCTACAATAAAAACATCCATTGTTAAAATTTGCCTGGATATATATGGATATCCGTATCTATAACTATGATTATCCACAATAAAACATTCAGATTTGTTAAAACTAGCCTGGCTATCCGTATCTATAACAATGGATGTCTACAATAAAACATTCAGATTAGTTAAAATTAGCCTAGATATTTGTATCTATAACTATGGATATCTGCAATGACATTTCCAGATTAGTTAAAATTAGCCTAGATATTTGTATCTATAACTATGGATATCTGCAATGACACTTCCAGATTAGTTAAAATTAGCCTAGATATCCGTATCTATAACGATGGATATCTACAATAAAACATCCAGATTAGTTAAAATTAGCCTAGATATCCGTATCTATAACGATGGATATCTACAATAAAACATCCAGATTTGTTCAAATTAGCCTAGTTATACATATCTATAACTATGGACATCTACACTAAAACATCCAAATTTATTAAAAATAGCCTGGATATCCGTATCCTAACTATGAATATCTACAATAAAACAACCAGATTTGCTAAAATTAGCCTAGATATCGGTATCTATAACTATGGATATCTACAATAAAAAGATCCAGAATTGTTTAAATCTGAATATACAGTAGCAGCACAAGGGATGAAATCTTTCTGGCATGAAATGATTTAATTCACGAGAATAAACAGATCAAATGAAAACAATACTACAAAATTGATATTTTGTATTTTTTGCTACTCACAAAGGTTTGTAAAGTTATAGTCATGTTTTACCTTTATAAAGTATACTACCTTTACTAGTATAGTATTACATTATCTGTGGTTATACATAAACAGTCAGAATCTATGTCACGTGGCAAAGGTTATCTGCAACAGAACTTGCATTATATCTGAGAACCTGATGCAACCATTGACTGACTGTCACAATAAGAAATAAAAACTATATAAGTACTGCCAATATGTATATCATCATCACCAGCTCACTGAACGTCCCTACTGAGGGGCTCGGAGCCTACCCTAAGGAGTGACTAGGCCATAGTCACAGTGCGGGTTCGTCGACTTCACACATATATTTTATAATTTCTTCAGGTTGCATCACGATGTTTTCCTTCACCGTAAGACCGTCGGGTAAATATATACATCTGAAATCCGAAAATAGAAAAACACATTGGTATATTGCGGGATTTGAACTCGGGACCTGCATTTTACAATTCAAGAGCCACCGACGATCTATGTATGTCAGTACTTAGTAACTAGGCTTGCGCGTTTTTCTATCCAGGTGCCTCTAATCATGAGGGCCGAGATAAAAACGTGCCCCAATATAAAATCGGTCAGTAAAAGAACAAATTATTTTTATACATCGAACAAACTTTCGTTTCTTACTCTTTCTCACTAGAAACCATTATTGCTTTTTAAGAATTGGTTAAGTACTACGATTGAATATTAACGATCCATTAGGGCCTTTTTACACAAATCTACGCAAGTCTGGGATTTTACTTTTAGTCTTTGGTGGTCTCTAATAACGTTAGTAGCTCCAAATTTAACTGACCGAGGCAAAGTTAGCTTCTCGGAATGTAGCTATCCGTATGTATGTAGCACATAGTCTGTGTGCTGAATAAATACTCAATGGAATTTTGTTGACAAATATATAAATTCCAGCGCAAGTTAACATTGAATATGTAATAGCTAAACGAAACAGCTAGAATTTGAAAAAAAAACATCAAAATAGTTAGCATAAAACTCTCTCTTGACTTGGGTTATAAAACCCGGAAAAAGGTCAAAACCGGTTGTAAAATGATTATAGGGACCGGTATATTTCGAGCCTAAAATCGACATTAAAATAAAATTGTTAAACCATTAATTAATTATAAATGAAAATTGCGTTCGTTTTTTTTTACAAAACAACAAGGTGTTTTACACATGAGACCCAAGGTCGACAACAATTACACTTACACCGAGAATAATTCTTGGTTTACACAAGTAGTCATAAAACTGAGTCAACGCAATAAAGGGTCGGTCACCAAGTCCCTGATCGTAGCTAATACCAACGCGGTTTCGACCGGTTTTATCCGACGTCTTAGTCTATCTCTTTCTAACACATGTAGATGAATGACTGAATGATAACGTCGCAATAAATTCGAGCTGTTATCGTACTCCAGTGTCATATTATGCAATTATGTTTATGTTATGCATATTACATCATTTAAAATTGTTGTTTAAACATGAGTTTAGAAAATATTATTATTACTTGTTCCGAATCTGATTTGAGCCAGGGATTCGAGTTAATAAATAGTTGTTATATGGTTGAAGTCACATACAGTAAATATAATGAATAAAATATAATATCTTCTATAAAAACGAAGTATTACACGTGATTTTAGATAGGGGATGTGGGAGTTTAAAGCCGGGAACAAACGTTCAGTAAACAAAGTTAAAACTTACGTACATAGCCGGCTTAACCTAAAACCTCACCACATATCACTATCAGGGAGTCAAAAAGTTGCTAATAACTTCACGTGGGTGTTTGACGACCCCATACATAACTAATCGGCTACTTTTAAGTCGGTAGTCATATTTTAAATAAGTAGAACAATTTTGTTATAATTTTCCTGTTTATTTTGAAGTACAAACCCGTGGTTACGACGCCCCACACCTTCATCTGTTGCATTTCTTATCTTTATCTTAGGTTTTACTATTTTTTACACAAAAAAATTGTAAGACTACATATATTTTTATTTATGTCAAACTAAGTTTTTTTTACTAGTTTTAAATAATTAGTAAATATAGCCACTTTTATTTATATTTTACGAATCTTAAATAATAAAAAATAATTATTTTTCGTCAATAAGCTTTTTCAATTTTTAGTTTGTGTTATGTTTCTCCACCGGTAGATGGCATTGTACCTTTTTTACAAAAGGTAGATTGCGATATATAGGTTCATGCAGAATGAGTGCCTGTTCCCCACTACGGATCGCTGCGTATATAGCGCCTATATATTTAGTTAGATGTTAGTAACTGGATCCCAAAGTTACTAGCTCCTTGATGCATCTACCATCTTGTAGAGGAATTCCCTGGGCTGATGTATGCGAACAGACGCCCTTGCACTTGTAGCCGCGATTAAATACGTCAACTTTACCGACGTAACGTGCAACGTCTACAGTCATATCCATGGCTGTCGCTGTTCCGTGAAGTGATCCACACTCCATATCTGTGGTTGTTCCAGGCATGTAATCGCTGACATATATTTAGTCATCGTTGGGCACCTCTACATTACCTGTTCTTTTCAGCTTAATATCTGAAAGTTCCCGCACTGTGGAACCAGTATATTAAACTGATTTTTGTATAACGAGGGATGTTCGAGGCTTGCTCCACTCCCGTCACGGGTCGGCCCGGCATTGTAGTGCCGCCTTTTTTTTCATTTTTT
>QDHC01000780.1:393104-406721 GCA_013186455.1 Papilio dardanus tibullus | reverse complement strand
AAAAATATCAAAGAGAAAGAAAGCAAAATGTACATGAACAAAGTTAGAATTATTTAATATTGTCAAATAGTTGGGTGATTATTGCGATGCGGAAAAGTTGGAAAAAATGGATTTTATCACCTCTGGTAACATCCAGCATTCTGTTAAATCAGAATTTTCACATCCTTGACCGCTGTAGCCGCGTCCAGATATTTTGTCATTTGTGATCTTGTAACAATTTTCTCTGCAAATAAAAAATCATGTCACGGTCGAACTTAAACCTAAAGTACGTAACCATGGATTTCGGATGCCGAAACATTTATTGTTACTTCTTAATTTTACAAGAGAACGAGAACGATGACAGTAAAATATTTCAATTGTTGCATGAAAGGAAACATAGGGTAATACTTAGCAGAAGAACATAAGAATGTATTAACCTGACTTCATCGTAATAGAAGTTTCCGTAATATTGGGCCAACCTCGACTCTGGTATTACATCTTTTACGCTTCTTCGGGAACAGTTACCATTTTCAGGACTCGAAGTAGTATGTGACTCTAAAAAAATAATAATAAACTTATTTCGTATGTAGTCAAAGAAAAATCATGTTATAATTTCATTTCTGACCTGTAAGTTCGCATTGATTATGTTGTAAAACCTGTGAAGACTCTACCGCTGTGTCTTGAAGAACTTGTGAAACGCGACAATGTTGTGCCCAAAGGCGCTGTAAGAATTTCATCATTATTTTTAAATAGAATACATTTCTCTCGGTACATTTCTCTCGATCTTGCTACAAACATACATCGAGCATCGACGTACAATAAATGCTCGTCGGCTAGAGCACCAAAAGACATATTTCTTATGTTATAACTTCGCCAAGACACTCCTTGCGATTGTACCATTTATAAAGAAATGATATATGCAGAACTTTAATGAAATACGAAAAAGTTTGAAAAAATATGTTACTGCTGCTTTACAAGGCCCTCGGTTGAAATAATGCTGACCTGGTTTGCTATGATAAAGTCATCGGGGGGCTCCGTAGCCCATGTGAGATCCGCACAAAGGGCGATATGTGCCCAAGCAGATGAGTAGCGATCCACCTCGAAGTTCATTCAATGTGACATCTCACTCATACAATTAATTATCTTTAGAATAAGAAACGAACTAATATAATAGTCACTAAATTTTAAGAGAAAAACTAACGGTAAAATTGTAAATATAAATAACGACAATTTGAAAGACATTAGTGGTTAAATCTACAATAACAAAATTTTCCTCTTTTTTGATAGGTACATGATGTACATTTTTTTCTTAAAATTTAAATCTCTTTTCGAATTTCATGCCAACTGAATAAAATAAATGTCATCGCGATGGTTAAGCCAAACTCCCATTATAGAACTATTTAATTTTAAGTTAGAAACATGCAGAAGAGATTTATCGGTGTATTTCAGTTCAAGTTTTTAACATTTTTATTAAAGTGTTAGTCACCTAGTCAATAAGTTAGGCTAACGCAAAAAAATAGTAAACAGTCATAAATGACTGAATACTAGTTTTTATATTACGGTGATAGGCTTACGTCTATAATATTTGTTTTTGATAAGCTCAGACTCTACAAAATTACATTATATGCTCGCTAAAGTTAGTAATTTTATCAAAAGCATCTTTTTTGAACCTAAAGTTTTAAGTATTCCAGATTACAGTGTACCAACATACTTATTTATATCTTTAATTTATAACTACTTACTACCGATTCCGTACCCAATACCTACTAAATTCTACCAAATAATTGCACTATTTTTTTTTCTAATATTTGGTTTAAACGATAGGTCTTTTCAGTACGTTTCATATTATGACCCTTTAGGGGTTTTACTGTTAAAGAAATTATACAATTTTCCCTAGTCAAATAACTTCATAACTAAGTAGGATCTAAGTTAATTTAACAGTATATATTTTAATTATAAAGTGGCAACACCATTAACTTGGGCGGCAAGCAAGCTGCAAAGCAAATGTCAAAAGTTCGGCTTCATAGTGGTTCAGGGACGGTGCTTCGGTGCTTCGCTCAGCGCATGCACCATTTTCATAGAAATCAAAACGACAGTTTCGTCTTCCAGTTATTCGGGCAGGTGGTGCTCTTCTGCACTTCCCTTTTGTTTTGATACGCATGCGCGCCGTTATTTTAGTGAAATATGCATTGACATTTGTAATAATTTCATCTATCATTAAAAAATTAAATAATTCCGAACTTATAAAATAACTTATGCTTTTTTAAAGAAAAAAAAGTGAATTAAGTGAAGATCCGATGAACGTTTGACTGAAATGTTGAAATAAAATCAATATAAAATCGATCCAAAACGAAATAATATCCTTCGCTTTCTTTTAACTATATTATTTTTATTGTTTAATTTTGCAACAAGTGTAAGCGACGTAACTGTTGGTGCGTCGGGAACTGGTTTTGTGGGGACCGTTTAGTTTTTTGTGCTGTATTTATATATATTTGTTTGTGTGGTATAGTTAATTTCGCAAGTGACTGTGTACGTTGAATCTGTGATCTGGTGGGGTGCTGGAGACTTCGAATGACATTTCTACTCATGGTAAAGTATTTACAGCTATCTTAGACATAGACAAAACAAGTTTGTTTGGTTCTATTGTCCTGTGAAAATCTATATGTAATACTAATATTCTTATTAGTCAATGTTTATAGTCCACAATATAATCTTGAAAGATGAACAATCATATTAAATAACTAGTCAAAGTCATATAAAACTGTGATTATTTGTTAAACTATTTGCTGTGCTTCTAAAGAGGTCCAATACTCAAGAAATATGGAACTCTTTGAATTGAATTTGGCAGAAAAACATTGTGCATTTGTGTGTGCTTTATAAATACTTAGAAAATAGTAAATTAACTAATTAAGGATTGTTAATGGGTTCCTGAATAATGATTAACTAATTAACTTGCTACCAAATTTAGAAATGTATAAGATTCCATTGTTTTTTTGTTATTTCTATGAACAATGTCTTTTTAAATATTTGCTGTAATATTTATCTATATTAATATTATAAAGAAAGAAATTTTGTATTTTTGTATGTATTGAAATAACTCAAAAACTACTGGCCTGATTTAAAAAAAAATACTGTTAGAATGCTAAGTTATACCCGAGTAACATAGGCTATATTTTTTTACTTCCGCACGGAGGAAGTCGCGAAAAACAGCTAGTATTTTATAAATAAACATCTGGTAAATTATTATTCATTCATTAAATTATTTTGTCATTAAAATAGATTTTCATGGATTGCTCGAGACCCACATTAACTAAGCATACTTATTGACTTCTATAAAAGATGGACAATATTGGACAGATAAAAAGAAGCAAAGATAACATTATGGTCTTTAAATTGTTGCTTATACTCGTAGCAATACAAAAGACAGCAATTTGTTTTTAACATAGGCTGAATGTAAAGTTCAGAATACCTTTGATGGACTACATATCTTCTTTGTATGTGTTTTTAACACATTAAGTGCTACTATGATATTATAAAGTTAACTTGCAAGGTTATTTGTTGGTGAATGTGTTAAAATTGTTGCTATGCTAGCAATTCATTATTGTTTTATATTTTTTTCTTTTTATAATGCAAATAATGATGCTTTCTGTAATATTTATTTTTTATTATAATACATTTACACCGAACAGCTAACAATATCACTATATATAATTTAACCTAATAAGAGATAGTGACATCAAGAAATATTTTAAACAACGGCAACATACCAAAACAACTAATACACTAGAAATAAAAATAAAGAACAAATATTAATATGGAAAAGATAAGAAAGAAATTAATTTAAATTAGAACCTCAGAGATTTTTTTTAAATGTTGATACTCTGAAAAATTATTACTATCCTTAAGTACAATCTAAGGCTGGAATTAAACAAACAGACAAACACACATAGATATTATATGACATTACAGTGTCAGATACCATTACATAGACTTAAATACAAAATTGATTACGGTTATAAAAAACTTGCATAGAGTGTTATTAAAGGTATCGGCATTGCACCCTTGCGAAGCCGGGGCGTGTCGCTAGTTATACGTATAAACCTTCTTCCATCACTCTATTACAAAAACCGCATCAAAATCCGTTGCGTAGTTTTAAAGATTTAAGTATAGGGATATAGGGACAGAGAAAGCGACTTTGTTTTATACTATATTTAGTGATAGTTTATAATAACAAAAATAAATATTAAAAGAAAAGAACATAAGATCTCCAAACTTTAGAAAATTCTGGGCCCTTATTATAGGTATTTTCTATCGTTGCTATACTAAAAGTCCCGAAACAATATTAATAAACCGTCCAAGTGGAGGCCTTGACCTGAATTTCATACAACGCGTCTTTGATGTACGAATTCGCGTAGATACCAGTTTTATTTTGTTTAATAAAAATTAAACTAAAAACAGCTGTGGCGATTTCACGAGGTTACGAAAACCGTAACGAAAATATTAGGTTCCTATCATATTTATTCATCTTCATGTGAACCTATATCTTTCTAAAAGGCATTTTTAGTTCCTCTAGTGTTGCGGATAGGCCTCCCTCAAGATGGACCGATGACCTGGTCAAGCTTGCGGGAGTGCACTGGTTGCAGGCGGCACGGGACCGGGCATTGGGGCAATCGCTGGGGGAGGCCTACGTTCAGCAGTGGACGTCTATAGGCTGATGATGATGAGTGTTGCGGATGGCCATGGGCGACGTTGACCATCTCGGTGTTCCCGCTCGGTTGCCCCCTTCTCACCCTAAGCTTCATTAAGACCGAGTTCGCGATAAAATCGAAGATTTTGCTTCGGCTTAACTCCGTTTTTTTATCGCGACCGAGTCTAATGAAACCGTAAGGTTAAAAAAATGGATTAAAGTCAGTTTGGTTTCATGGTTTTAACTTAATATTGTATTTTACCGATAGCTGAAATATATGATAGAAATTAAATATACATAAAGCACAATAAGATGACGTAATTCGTAGTACCCTCAGCCGGGCCGGCCTTGGCCCACTTGGATGCCCCAGTCAACATCCTTGGCGCCCGGGAACGATATCAAATACTCATATTTGCGCAAGGACTCCCGCGAGATTCATTCATACGAGTACTATCAATATTGGTTATGTCCGTAGAATATTTTCTACGGTAATTGTTACGTATTGTTCATATTTACCCGACGCTCTTACGGAGAAGGATAACTTCTGTAGAGCTATTTCTATAAAAGAAAATATGTGAATATTTCGGTTTTCCAGTCACGGTCATTTCGTATAACGTAGTTACAGATCTTTAAGTTTCAGATAAGAAAAAATATATCGTGTTTATTTAATTTTAATTGTTATACATGTTTTAGATGTTTTTAATAGCAATAAAAAGTTATATGCAGACGAATTTTAATCCTTTTTGAAGTTGTTTACAAAAATGTTCAACCTATGTAAGGCAAAAGTAAATTTAGTATTGCCTTACTCTTAATAAATGAAATATGCATTCGGTATAAGAATTCATTTCGAGATAATTATTAAAATTATTGTCCGAATGCCGACCGTTTTACCTGCTCTACCATAAAAACCAATTTGCAACTTCCGTTATCTTTATAAATATAATTGGTAGTTATTGTTGTGTAAGCACGCGTTCTGTGACCTAGTTCTAAGTCGTTATATTTCATTACAAACCTGCCGGTTTTAGCTTCACTCATTAGTAACGTGACCATTTTTTTGGACGAAAAATGGGACAACTATAATTTTCAGCCCCGGATCCAGGGGAGGGTGCAAGCCGTGCACAGAATTTTCATTGTATCGACGAATTTTGCCCATCTCTACACCTAATGAACAGGACGAAAGAAAAAACTAGTCAAGAAAGCGCAAGCGATAACGTTTTCCCTTCTCTCGTGCTCCCGGCTATTGTCGTGTCGTCTCTCGCTCTCGCACACTGCACACCAGGCTCGGCCGTCGACTATTCAAATTTTCACGCGGTGTCCGAAAAAGGCACAGTTTGGCGTCCCAGAGATTGTGCCGGGGACACGGGACACGTGACTGGAAAACGGGATAGTCCCGTTCAAAACGGAACGTCTGGTCACGGTACTCATTAGTAATGCTGTAAAAATGCATATGTGGACGAGATTGTTTCATCATGTGTGTCTGATAGTTTAGGAATCAGCAGTTTAATTAAAATTGTAATGTTACTATCTATCTTGATTACGAGATTGACGTCTTGTATAAATTCGAAAGGTTTGGATTGATGTATGTTTGTTACCACAACACTCCAGAACACCTGAATTGATCTTATCGAAGTAACAGATTAATTTGGAAAAGCTCATTAACTTATCTCTTTATGATGAAATCCCTGAACGCTTCGTTTAGGACTAAACTAAAATCTTGGCTGCTACAGAAAGCCTTTTATACAGTAGAAGATTTTTTTAGCTTCACCAGTACCATGTTGTTTTTGTATAAATTATTAGTTTTTTTAATAACCTGACACAATTATTTTTTCTTTAAAAGACGTGTAATTTATATTATCGATATTTTTTTTTGTTTTTGTATTTGCATTTGATATCTAAGGAGTATAAATTGTTAAAGTTTGATCTCACAAGCAGCCATCCAAACGGCTCTTTAGCTCTTTATTTATTTACGGAACCCTCGTAAATCACATTGAATGTTTTGAAATGAACTCTTCGTGGTATTTTTTATGTTATTTACATTTCCGATGGTCGCCACTCGAGACGGGACTGAGCTCGAGGGATGTTGTACAAATGATGTCATCAAAGCTTGTTGTAAATATACTTTATGTAGTGGTTTGTATTAAGATGAAGAGTTTGTTGCTTATACTACGGCTTCATTAGACTGAGTTCGCGATAAAATTGGAGATTTTGCTTCGGTGTAAGGCCGTTTTTGCGTGACGTCGGTCTAATGAAAGGTTAGAAGTGGATAGGGCTTTGATAAAGCTATATGTTTTAAATGTTGTGTTTGTTATGCCCGTTTTCACCAACCAACCCCTAAAGTAGTTTTAGATAGGTGTCTTTTTGTTTAAGAGTCAATCTAAATCTCTGCTCTATAATGGACTACTACGCTCTATTAAAAAAAAAACAAATAGCAGTACATCAACTTTTCGTATCCAGTTAAAAATATACCTTTTCATACGGAATTTCTATAAGATGTTTGAATATAAAAAATACGTGCACAGAGCATTGAAAACTGGCATTAGCCTGACGGTAAAGAAAAGCTACGGATGAATACGGACGTCGCACAATAGCGACCATTCCTGTATTACTCCAGAATATGCATTGAAATTAATTGTCCCGTAACCCGACCATGGTAGGACGTTTAAACCTGACAGACAACATACCCGAATTCCTTAGTCTAGACGTGAACAAAGGTTTAAAAATAATAAACCACTTTGGGTATTCTTAGCGCAATAAAATATACCACAGTAGGATTAGTTGTTGCATGAATTGCTTCTGCAATACCTCGATCACACAGACCACGTGCTTCGTCTGAAGAATGAGATAGGCTTCTAGTCTTGATGAAGCAAGATCGGTAGGGTGTGTCAAGTTGATAGGTCCACCGTTTGATAGAGCCAATAGAATTGGTTGATCATTTCGACCCAATGAAAAAAAAAACTGGATCGGTAGGCCTATCGGCACTACGGGAATCGCCCGATCGGAAAATGTTGCGTATTAATTAACCCTTAGTAGCCTGATTAACGAAAGTGATTTTTTTTAATTACTGTGTGCTTGAGGGTCAAGATGAAGGGGAAAATTAAAAAAAATAATAGTAATGTGAACATTCGGTTTAAAAGATTGGTATCCAAATTGAAACTCTAGGTTATAAAGGGTTAAATAATTGCTACTTTGTAGTTACATAGAAATATATTGCTTTTTGCATATATGGGAAATGATCATAGTAAACAGATCCGATGAAATGTACGGTTTACGAAGTTTTTTATGATGACAGCTTTCCGGTAATAAGCAATACATGCCGGTCGATCATAATGCACAATGTCTAGAGAGTTTCTTTCCCATAACCTACTAAATTCTGCAACTATAGATCGGTACAGTCGCGAAGAAATATGTTTCGATTTTAATTTAATTTAATTATTAATTTAACTTCGAAGAAAAGAAGCAAAGAAAATGCTTTGCTTACATTTTGGAAATATTTTAATCAACGTAACCTTTGAAATTAATCTACAAGTTTTAAATAAAGTTTATTAAAGTTTATTAAAGTTTATTAAAGTGGATCCAACATCTTATAACCTTCAAAGTAGATACATAATGAGTATTGTAGTATACATTCAAACCTGAATAAGTGAACTTATAGTCCCGAGGAGCTACCTCCTTAAGCGAGAAACTCGGTTTAGAGAGAAACCTCTTTAAGCGAGACAAATATCACGGTCCCTTGGACTCTCGTTTATCCAGGTTCGACTGTAGTTACTATTTCTGTATTAATATGAAAAAGTTATACAATTATGTATTTTGAATATTAAACAATATAAAGCTATAACATTTATGTTTGCGATTGTACTATGTATCAATGTCAGCTATATTGAGCACTCAGTTTCACCATATATTAGACATAGTCAATATCAGTTAGTTTCTAAAGGGGTTAATATTTATCGATATCTATAAAGGAATTAAAACAATTAAAATTAACGCAATGTAACAGAAGTTACATCTATAAAAATTAAGTTTTTTTTTTAATTCAAGATTTAACTATTCAAAATATCTATTAGCTACACGTAGCTACTTCTACATTTAGGTTTTTTTTCTGTTCAATTTTTTGTTTGTCCTTTTTAAGTTTTTAAGCGTAGAAATAGCAATGAAATACAAATGCATTTCCATGAACATATCTGTACACAATAACGTTTTTAAAACGCAATAATTGGATAATTAAAAGTTCAGAATTTGGACATTTCTGTGATTTAAAAACATTTAACATTGTTATATTAATAATTATAATTAACACAGTAATGTGTATATTAATAGTTCAATAACATACGTAACATAAGCTGATTGTATTCAATATCCAACAACGCGAAGGTTCCTGGTGTGCGTTACATGCATTACTGCGTATCTGGAGAGTGTCGGTACCTCAGGGGTTTAGCTCTTGACTTGTAAACTGCAGGTTCGAATCCTGCCATGTACCAATGTGTTTTTCGATTTTCATATGTACATATTTACCCGATGCTCTTGGGTGAAGGAAGACATCGTGATGCCTGCACATATCGGCGAAGAAATTCAAAGATATGTGTATTCACGCAAAATACGCGCTAGTCGTGGAGTTGCGGAAAATGGACCCCATCATGGGTCGAAACCTTTAATCTACTGCGTATTGTTGCATTGTTAATTATTATTCATTTATTAAGCCGAGCTCCCACTGCAAAAGAGTAATAAGAAGGAGATGACGAGCTGAGCGGCCTTAAATGTGCTTGCGTCCCCAACAAAGCGCTGAGCTAAGCGAGCGCAACGGCAAAACGTAGCTGTCTCATTTGACACAGCTTGGCTCTCTAGAACATTTCGGCTCTTTTTGACACATTTCATTCCTCTGTGTTGGTCCGGACACAAGTAAGCAGTTTCGTATAAAAGTGGAAAATGGGGCCCAGCTCCCGCTCAGCTCTACTCTTTTGCGTTGGGCGCTCAACTTGACCGTGGTCTACCGTTGCCGAACTACACAGACACATACATAAAACGTGAACAACGATGTGCGAAAAGTATTATCTTTACAATCATGTTGAAACTTAACATCCTTATTTTTGTAGTCACTAAAACATTGAAACAATGGCGTATTCTTTGCCCGTTTAGTTGTTATGAATTCTAAATTATCTTTGTCTCTCCATATAAAAATATTTCAATGCCAGTTAAGGATGTAATAATTTAGTAGCATGTACGTCGCGTTAACAATACTATCGTCATCCTTGATGTTTGTTCCTGGGTCAATTAATTGTAATTTTAGTTAGTTACAAAGTGTTTTTAACGGACTTCCAAAAGGAGGAGGGTCTCAGTTCCTCTGTATGTTTTTTTGTTAGCCAATAACTGCTTCTGGTTGTCCGAGTTTCATAATTCTTTTTTCATTCGAAAAGTAGTGCGAATCGAACAAGGCCTCTTTTTAATCCACTTTCCCTTCCTATCCTTTTCTTATAAAGAAATTATGGGAAGGGGAATTGGATTTTCCGGGGAAGGGAACGCGTAGGAAAAGGAATTATCCGTTGGCTGTGGGTCTCCTCCGAAGATTAAGGGTAGGCAACACATCTGTAATTGCAGATGTCAATGGCCAGCGGTCCAGGTGGCCGCTTGCTCGGTTGCCACTTTATAATATAAAAAAAAAACATTTTAAACGAATTGTCTGATTATCATTGTCTATAGTTCGTTAGTCATCGTACTGACTTACTATATCATTTTATGTGTCTCGAAGACTACACGGTGTGGTGACCACGATGATTGCTGCGGGCCTCCTACAATGGTATTGCACGGTATGTGCCATATAGTTTCATATATTATTGTATGTTGCACAAGACCGACGACCGAATCGTTGAAGCATGAACGAGAAAGTGAAGGAAGCTATTGGTGAATAACAAGTCTTATTTTAACACTCTTTGCTTCATTGTCTTTCGCAAATAAGTTTCTTTTTTCCTTGTCTTTTGTCCTTCAAAACGACTCTTACTTCTAAACTAAACTAAACGATATTTCAATATGTAACAGCGTGTTAAAAGACAACGCTTAAATTCTAATGACGACTTTTGACGTTTATTAATTTTTAAGCAGGGCTTACTTTAAGATTCGATTCAGGATTCAGGTTAATTGATCATTCTCCGCGTTTTTCTCATGATAAATCTTCACTAAGGGTGTCCCTTAGGGTCCAATCTAAATGTGGCAGTCGGCACTTACAAGACGTTAGTCGCCGTCCAAATCGCTTCCGTTGTAACAAAAACAACGTCTGAAGACGCGCCTCTGATTCACGAGCTAATCTCGTCAGCCGTGCATAGGCCACGTCTCGACGATATACGACTAACGCATGTAGCACAGCGAAAGCGTATCGCAAGCGAAGCTAAGTTTGATGAGCAAGGTTGACGCAGAAGACGATACAAGGGAGTTGGCGTAAACATTCGTGCTAGCTAAAGTTATAGTATGTATTGGGTTTGCGATATACCTATCAAAGCCAATTTCTGAAATTGACAAGTCACATTCTTGTCACATAATGTTTCTATGCATTTTGATGTATTTTGACGATTTCACTAACGATATAGTTAATCAAATGTGACTGCCTATTTTGGCATGCTCAATACGCAAAACTGAATGTAGACCGAACTCAAATTTCCCTATTAGCCTCGTCTTCTTGTCTCAGTGTGTTACAGGAGTTATGCTTCGCTTCGATTCCTGTTCGCTTTCACGGTTGTGTGCCACATGCGTTATATTACGAGTACAATGATGGCGCGGTCAGAGACGCCGTTCGCTAGATTGTGGATCCAATTTTGCGGTCAGGCAACGATCTCTTTACGTTAATGTAACGATAGTTATGGTAGACAACTGAAATGCTATTCTCTCACTTGAAAGTCATAAATATGTTTCTGTAAATTAAAATTTTATTATGTCTGTCCTTACGGATTGTTTTTTTATCAAGTAGTAGCGACCCGCACTGCTTCGCACGGGTGCAAATCGGTATAATGCTGATACTAAATACTGCAGCGTTTGCAATGTAAGCGATAAAAATGTGTTAATTTTTTGATCGTGTAATCCTTACATAGTATAAAACAATAACGCTTTTTTATGTATGTCCCTATATGCTTGAACCTTTAAAACTACGCAATGGATTTTGATGCGGTTTTTTTTAATAGATAGAGTGATTCATAAGGAAGGTTTTTATGTATAATACAGTCACAATATGGTAGAGTAACACTGATAATTTAGAGGTTTTTAATATGATGTCGTAAATTAACTCATTTTTAGCCCTTACATTGCAAACGCTGCAGTATTTAGTATCAGCATTATACCGATTTGCACCCGTGCGAAGCCGGGGTGGGTCGCTAGTTTATCCATAAGACCAATAGAAATGTAGATGTGATGGCTTTATTATATAAATATTGCAATAATTATGGATTTAATACTATAATATTCTACATACATTTTATGTTATATTTTCCT
This sequence comes from Papilio dardanus tibullus, assembly GCA_013186455.1. Classification (NCBI taxonomy): domain Eukaryota; kingdom Metazoa; phylum Arthropoda; class Insecta; order Lepidoptera; family Papilionidae; genus Papilio; species Papilio dardanus. Next base: position 394,585 of record QDHC01000780.1, on the reverse strand, counting down.
ATGACGTCATAATGTCAGGTGAGAACGCAAGAAGCAAATATACAAAGAATGCTTGGTTAGTAATAATTAACATCGTATGATAGATGTAGAAGTGCTGATTCTAACGGACGTGTCTGTCTAAATCATTATGTCATCAATTATTATGTGGTTTTGTACTGTAGATTTAATTGTATGTTAGTTGCTTGCGATATTCATCGTATATGTAAGAAATGATTGCTAAAATATGGATAATGATCATTAAGACAAACAGCCGATTTGGTATAAGATTACCAATGTGCCCGACGCTCTTAGGTGAAGGAAAACATCGTGATACAACCTGCACATATCGGCGAAGATATTCAAAGATATGAGTATTCACGCAAAATACGCGCTAGTCGTGGAGTTGCGGAAAATGGAGCCCATCATGGGTCGAACCTTTAACGTTTGGTATAAAATTAATCAATTTGATGGAGATTGACGAGGTACGACTGTAATGCACAAGAAATTATTTCTTTGTGGATCTTTCCCAATGAAAATGTGCAGCGCCAACATAAACATAATATGTTTAATGGTGCTAAGGAAATTTATTTTGTATACATTTTATAAAATTTGATAATTAAATAAAAAAAATCCCATTGGGTAAATTGTTTGCATGGATTCGATAGGACCAATGACACGTACTTTTTTATGTATCTATCAATCGTGAATCATGAATTTTCACTGTTGGAGGTTCTAAAACATGTTGACATTTGTCTTCGAAGAAGTAGACTGTTTTTATACATGTGTTGTATAATGGAAACTCACGTACATATGCGAATTCACGTTTTATGATCATCAGATTGGAACTCTAGTAATGAAAATCTAATTAAAACTTACTCGTAGTTTCAATTATCGCATCGGACGCTACTATAGGTAACAACCGACGTATTTCAAAAGCTAAGCGAATAGTAATCAGAATGATTTAATCAGAGGCGGTCGGTTGTACGATATTTCCGTAATTAGTACCAGTGAATCGATAAATCGTTCAGTTTCTATGTAGGGTTGCCACCTCATCGGATTTAAACCGAATTCATATTACCACGGTCCATATTTAAATGAGGGCTTCTCGATGTCTTTGGGTCTTAGTGATTGATTTAAAACTAGTCAAGTTTTTATTAAATTTTCGTCGCTTGCTAAGGATAAATTGGAGATGTCTTTCTTTTCTCTAAGGAGTCAATTATCACCACTGATCGTACTTATTTCTTTGCTGCCAGTGTTCGGCTACGTTTTTTGATAGTTGCCAGCCCTATTCTTACCCTGCATTCTGTTATATAAATTGTCGCTTTTACATGACTTTCTCGTTGCGACGAGACGAGTTATTACGATAAGTAAATCGCAGAATATTCTGTCGCTTCGACGAACTTTTTAAAAATCTAGCGCTTAAAAGCTTCCTTTGAATCGTGTCTGCGAGTTCGTTGACCTTTGTTTGTTTAGTGATGCGCTGCAACCTACATATTTGGTTA
>QDHC01000780.1:375314-388491 GCA_013186455.1 Papilio dardanus tibullus | reverse complement strand
TATTCGAAATGTGTTATGTAATTATTGAGCAGATTTTTTCGCAAGTCAGTGTACGTGATGTTTTCATATTTCGACTTTTTGTGTGTTTATAACTTAATATTAATAACCTCCTTCTTTTAGAAGTCGGTTAAAAATGCATAAAACATGGAATTTCTGATTTCTATAATTACGCAAAATAAAGCCGCATACACACTTTAATTGTTCGTATTGATATAAGTGCATTATCAACGTAAAAAACTCATAACTCCATTTGGTATTATTTACGTCCTTTTTTGGAACTTTTATGCACATATTTGTATGATTTTGTAAGCTCTAAAGGTCACATTCGCGTGAAATGTCACACAGACGCTACTCGTGACATGTGTTTTATCACTTAGCAAGTTTTGAGGTTATGGTGGCCTCGTTGTAGCATCTGTTTACGTCTGTTGGATTTCAACAGTTTGAAATTGACATGACGAAGATCAGCAAATATAGAAAAAAAGATAGCATGTTTACAGTCACCGTAACAGTAGTTTCAAAATATATCGTTGTCTCAATTTATTAAAAGAAAATGAAAGAGATGATACACATCATCTCTTTCATTTTCGACGGCGTAAAGACATGACAATGAAACTCAACCATAGACTAAAAATGCATTGTTTAAACAAAGGAATAATTAATTAAAAATTATTCTTAACCTTTATTATCACTGAATCATTTTTATTTACATTCAAATAGCAACAAAGATATCTAAATGTTTTAAAAGCATATCTGTTTATACAACTCATATAAATTGTATGTATACAATTGAACAATAAAAATGTGTCTAATAGTTATTTTCTCATGACATATAAACATTGCAAATGAACACGTGGGCAATGTGTCAGACACAGATGTTAGCCGCATGCTGACTGATATGAGTTATTGTACATTTATTTATATCTAAATCTAGCTCAAATGTTTGTAAAGTTAGCTTTGGTCCCATACTAATTTATTCCGAAAAAATGTATAAAGTACTGCGATAACCGAGGACCAATAAGTCGTCGATTATACGATAGTGGAGGACACTCGGAACTAAATAAAATAGAACAGGGGTTTTATTGGACCAAATAATGTATCATAAGAAGTACCAGGAACAAGGATGTTCTGTATTTTAGAATATGTTTTATGAATGTACCAGTACCAAGCGTAGAAAGTACAACTGTAATAAAGCTGATTCTCGTTTCGGAAAAAAGCAGTTATTGTCGAACATTGCGAAGGCGTAATGCATTGTAGGGGTCTCGCGAAATCCCAGTAAATGTAAATTGCATAGATAAAGGAAAAAATAAAATCGTACTTAAGTCAGTTTACATTCATTAGTAAGCTAGCGGTTGAGCTTTGAACTACAGTTGCAATTTTAAAACCTTTAAAAACGAACAGAGCACTCCAATTAAAAAGGATTAATGAAAGACTACGAGATGATGCTGGATGTATACTTACGAGTATATCTTTTTTAATCAGACCACTCTAAATACTTGTTAGATCTACGGTTAATATTAAAATTAATATCGCTCAGCTAACAAGTGCAGTATAGCTTTCCATTTTTAATCAGCTTCACTAGAATTTGTATTATTCTTATTTTGTTAGAAAATACTGTTTTAATAAAACATTTTGATGCGATGTAAAAATAAATAAGTGCTCACTTTTCAACTATTTTTGTGGGAGATTAAGCATACTAAATAGTTCAAACTACATAACATTAAGTACAACGTTAACTTTATATCTTCTTCCTGCTCATTAATTTAGGGTTTTTTTAACCTTGACGATGGAGTCCTTTCCAATACTCTGTCCTGTGCCAACATCTTGACCTTCTGATATGACTCGACGTCGACTTTCTTTTTATTGGTTTATATAAGTTGTCCTCAGTCTTCCTCTCTTTCTCTTTCGTTCTATTTTGTCTTCTATAATAACTTCATACACCTAAGCAATATTTTCTTATTTTAAACTTGTCTAGAATCAACTGTTACATGTCCCTAATTCATCCTATTGAAATTATATGCAGTGTATGTCTGCCCAGATCAAATCAGTGAAGCAACCTCTTCTACAATAATAACGCATCTACAATCTTAAATATAAAGGCTAAATTTGCTTGCAACTCTCCATACTAATATGCGATAAGTATGTTAATATGCAGAATACGGAATACGTATTGAATAATAAATTACTCACGTTTGTACCTTGTTGGATTATACTTGAATTATCTCTATGAAATTAGACACTATTTTCAATGTAAAAGGCATTGGTTCCCACAAACATAGGTCTTATATTTTTTAAGTTAACATCATTTCATCATCAGTTTGTGACAGTTCACTGCTAGACCAAGTTTAAGAAAACGTTACACATTGTGCAAAAAGCGAAATTGTGAGTTCCAACTATTTACGTTGTAGCTGTCATTTTGTATATTCGATAATATTTATTTAGGAGTGACAGATTATTCCGGTGTAGATAATGATCCCTGTGGAACGGATGTTCTGTCAATGAAATATAAGCAAAGCTTTTGATTTTACATTGTAATGTGGCTATTCCATGTTGAGTATTAGTCTATCAATTATTTGATGAAATAAATTACAATGTTAATTAAATCACATTTATCTATGAGGTTACTCTCAAGTTAACCTGTTATGGCATGGTTAACGACATGGTTAAAAGTTAAGAGAAGAGCATTATATTGTCCTCTCACTATCTTTGAATAAAAAAACAGAGATAACAATACATCAAGTATAGTTCTTATTCTTTTTCGCAGAAAAACAGGACGTTAAGAAGCATCTTTATATGAGCGTTAAAAATGTCTTTGTACGGCTAAAAACATACTTAACCCCACACGTTTAGTGTGAGTCCTACTCACCTTTGTTCCCGTATGTTAGAACAATATTGTTACGGAACGGTGCATCACCCGTGTCACTATGGTATGCGGACATAGAGCTACGAATGTTATCTGCACTCCTGGAGGAAGCATTTATTCGTGTTACGTAATTCTTTATCTTAGTCGACGTCCATAATATTTTTCCTTCCTGATATCTTATACGTCCCTTTGGAGACCAAACAAAATCGCTGGTCTCATCCTTTTCTTAGAAAATGTTGAAAAGGGAAACAGGACTAGAATTTGACTTGAATTTGAAATGTGAACGGCGGAACTTCTTCGTCATCTCGTTTGTCTTCCGTGTGGTCGTAGAATTTGCGCCGGTAGAGAAGACCATTTGTACAGAAGCAAATACTGCTGCAGATTCTATCACCTTTGGACGACAATTGTCATAAATTTAAATTGTAATTGTTAATATTTTGACTTGTCCATTTTTCGTAGCTCCGCTATAAGAGACTGCTTAAATGTGAAACGCATCCTATGCGTCGTGTAAATAGTTACAAAGTACACATGTCGCGATGTGAACGAACCTCCAGACGGAGTCGTGCTTTGAATAAACAATCTCGGTACAGTTAGCGCCGCACATTTGAATGAATATTTACTGTTACACTGATATTTCAAACGGGTTGTAACTAACCCCCGCGTCTTGCCTGTTATAGATTTGTACACGGATTTTGTAGGAATCGCATGTAAAATGGCTTGCTCTTTAGAAATATGCTGTGCCTTCTCAAAGCTTACTTTTAGCAAGTTATTATGTTTTGTCATTAATAGTACCAAGAGGGAGAAGTGTTAGTGTTAGTTAGGCTCCATTTTTCGCAACTCCACGACTAGCGCGTATCAAGATACGTGCTGGCGTGACTTCACTCAAATCTGAATTTCTTTGCTGATATGTGCAGGTTGCATCACGATGTTTTCCTTCACCGTAAGAGGCTAAATTATTGATTAACAGTTTAGTTATTTAAATGGCGTTTTAAAATGTTTCAATGTTTTTTTTATTTAATTAATCCGTACGTGCAATGTAGTTGACTGTACACGTCTCGTCACAGTTATCAGTGCTCTCCGCTAACGCGGTCCCCCGACGCTCTTTTGTTCTCTGCCTTCTATTATTTTTCGCCTTTTCAAGTCCCCCCAGCCGCTGAATTAATGAGACATTCAACATTTACCTTTTTGTGAATCACCTCTTTGCTCCTCAGGTCATTTGTGGTATAGACATGGAGTTTTGACTGACGAACTCTTTTGTTTGATATTTTGATAATTTAAAAGCTTTTTGAGCGTCCTTTAGAATTCTATACCGGATACTTGATCTGGGTTAAATTGAAAACTCTATGTTTTGTTTGCTTTATGTGTTATGTCTATAATTAAATTTTATCATGCCCTTTACAAGTTCTTTAAGGTCAGCGAACCTACATGTTACTCCTCTGTAACCCTTTTCATTAATTATAATTGATAATATTATGGTTGAAACACTTATGCGTGTTTCAATACATATTCATCTGTCTACTTGCCGTGTAATACACGCTTCTGAGTACCGGTATTAAGTAAATGTAAAGGAAAAAATAGCAACGCAAGAAACATTCCCCTCGTGAAAATGTCTAGACATTTTTCTGTCTACTGTTTTCTAACAATAGCTCACCTTTTGGTGTAATTGCGGTAGAAACTAGCTTTTACAATAAAAAGTTGATATTAAAAGTTTCCTTCGTGTTTTTGAGTATTTAGACAATGGAAACCTACGGTTGAGTCGTAAATATTCATCGAAATGTTATTGTGAGTGTAGATAAAGCATAAGCAAACTGACTTATTGTTTACGCCATAGCAGTAGTAGATATGATTTTATAGCACAGTTTGTAGCAGTAATGTAAACACTTCCTTATGACCGTATGTGATTCGACCATAGACTAAAGAGTTATAGAACAAAACTAAAAGTAACTAACGATATTCAATTAAGAAAATTAATAATTGCTTCCGAAATATAAGCACATAGGGATTTTTACGTCGGTATGAGGCGACGACGTAAAGTGGCCAAAGTTAGTTTACGAATTTGGAAAAATCACTATATCGGGTTATAAGTTACGATAAGATTTTTTACACCAGTTGGTTTTGCATACAATGGTATTCATTAAAACCGTTGATACAAATAATAATACGTGATTAAGTATCCATATCAGCATACAACCCAATTTAAGGTACAGTAAACTATAATTGCAGTTGCATTTAAATTGAGACATAAGGTTCTTTTGTAATATTTTTCTTAATAAAACATTTTGCTTAAATTGACTCAGTAAATGTAAATGGGAGTAAGATACAATTTAGAAAGTGATTTTTGTAGTCTTCCCACTAATATAAAAACCTATAACGGTCCGTTAACCCTGATAGGAATAATAGTCTTGAAGATATAATGGTTTTTATAGTCAACGATTAGATTTCACACCGTGAACACTTGTAGCAATTTCTACTCATCTAATGTCTTCAGAATGTCGGCCATCTTGTGTTTTTGATAACATTGTGTCGATATTAAAACCGGAACGTGACTAGAGGTGAAGTGATTGTGCAGAATTAGGACAACACGCTGCGTCATGTTAATGATTTTGCAGAAGATTTGCATATAATAATGCATACAACCATAGGAGCGAAAATTCCAACGTATATAAGTGTATCTCGCAATTTGAGTTTTACACTTACGATTATTTAAGTGGGAACTATTGACGAAAAGTATTGAATGAATTAATTTGAATTTACGTGTTTTATTTTGTATTTCTATTCTAAAAATTCCAAAGTGAAGATGGTAGCAAGATTGTAGCACTGTTCTACGATTATACTTATTAATCTTACGTCCTTTTCCTTCCTCGAAAGTCATCAAAGAATTGCTTTTTGCCTAAGATGTATTAAGCAAATTAACATTTACTAGAAATCTACTAATTAGTCGAATATTAATATTATTTTAACGATTACTTGAATGTATTCCGATGATAATTCGTGAGAAAATTAAACAATTAATATGTTTGTTATTTACTTCGATTAAGCGTATACTTTATCTAATTAATTTCGTAGAAAAGACATTTTATCGCATTTACACAGGTTCCAGAAGATAGAAATTGTATTGAACCAGTTCATATAATTCAATATATTACCATATTTTTATATGTTATTGCCAGCACCGATTTATTACGATACGAAGCGAATTAAAATTTATTACCCGACGCAGATAATTAACCTGAAAAGTTATTATAATCTGTAATTACGGACCGCCATTGAATGAACTCGGCGTGACATCGCCATAGATAACTATACCATAGACAACCATAGAGCATGCTCGGAGCTCGTTAACACAACGTCCGTAGCAAATAACTGTGGTACAATTTAACTGTAATTTAACGAAGATTGTCAGTTATCATTCAATGCCATCGTTAAAATACAGGGTGTCTGATACATAGAGAACTGATTGTTACAGTTATCTGAATGCTTAGTAAAAAACAATAATTCCACTAATATACATAGAAAGAGAAGGCGAAGGAGCATTAAGATTTTTCATTATAGTCTGCGAGAAACAAAATAAATGTACTCAATCGAGAGAAATGAGGGAAGAGAACAAATCTTTAACTTGCAGTATTGTCGAACTAGAGAAATAACGACCAACTCAGCGAATTAGCGCAGCACGATTTCTACTTTGCATACATTCACCTTTCGCATCGTATGACATGCAACATTTAGAATTCCAATAACTGTTACTTAGCTGGAATAATTAACGACCATTTACAATCAAACTAATCGCGGCGTAAGTGGCAGTTACTGTAACAAATTGCGATCGTCACTCGGGACCATTTCACTTTAATGTAATTGAGATCAATCGTTGGATATATTTTTAGCAACGTCTCGACGTCTTGTCTTGACGTCCGAGTAAATTGATTGTCTGTATAGAAATAAAAGCACTTACGACATTTTTAAGTGGAACATATAAATATAGACTGGCCATAACTACTTTCAAGTTTCTTGAAGTATTGCTTATACTGTATTCTGTATTCCAAAGCTGAGAAATAACTGCACCTTATTCGTCATGGTATGGACATACGCGGAGAGATGATGGGCATATAAACAAGAAAGTAACGAGAAAGAAGGAAGCTATAAAGGTAGAGGAAGACTAGAAAGTTTGAAAAAAATATGTGAAAGGCCTTATGCATAAGAGAGCGAATTTAGATATGACGGCTGATAGAAATGCATGGAAGAGTAGGAACTACACATAAAAAAGGTTAAAGTTTTCGACCCATGATGGGCTTCATTTTCCGCAACTCCACGACTAGCGCGTATTTTGCGTGAATACACATATCATTGAATTTCCTCGCCGATATGTGCAGGTTGCATCACGATGTTTTCCTTCACCTAAGAGCGTCGGGCATTGGTACATGGCGGGATTCGAACTCGGGACCTGCAGTTTAAACCCCTGAGCCACTGACGCTCTTCATATTGTGTGTCGATCCTTCGTATAGAAATGGTCAGGAAGATATCAGTTACTATGTATGTTTTAAACAGATTAGTGTGCACATATGCATTGATTAGACATTAAACGACGGTCGTACTATGGGCCTCGTATTACGCAACGTTAACAGTTTGACATTGCCGCCTTTGTCTTGTTACATTGAATTTATTAAGGCTCGAATTAATTAATCGCTTAGCTGACATCAAAATCGATTCGGTTTAAACACCGTTCGATAAATGGTTAATATTTGAATTGAGTTTCATACTGTTTTTTGACTTCGTTACTATCTTTATAGTAGACTTTACACATTTTTGAATGTCTCGGCGTATATTTTGTTACTCTAATGACATTTACTGTATTCACACGTATCACGTTACAAATTGTATATTAATCCCTGTCTAGACTGTAGTCACCCTTGTGCCGGTTCAGCTGTTTGCGTAACCGCGGTGTTGAATGTCGGTGACCTGTTAGTTAATTTGTTGCCGTGGCCGGAAAATCTGATAGAATGGAGAAGATTATCGCGTTTTTTATTGTAGCTAAAATTTTTAAAGCTTTGGCAATGTTTAAGTAATCAGTAAGTATATGGAATTTTTGAGGTGTTTTTCCACTGAAGTGAAATATGATAACTAGGACGTTGTATATCATATTAATGTCCTTTGTTGATATGAAGGCTAGGATACTCATTCAAGTGTTAAACAGTCGGTAGCTTTATTATTGTATCTCTTTACCTTTCTGCTTCAAAGCACAGCAAGGGATCGGAACGAGTTGATAGCGTCAGTGTTTCTATCCAGTTAATTGCACGCCATCAAGAGTAGAGTGTCATTTGCCACCGCGTTCTATCTTTCGATATCACCACAAAACTTAGCTGGAAAAAAATATTAGCACCTTATTTACTACGTAACACTCAAACTATATGACGAAATAGGAATATTTAATATCATGTTTTATAGTCTAGTAATTGTGTCGATTATGTAGTGACATTCATTGAATTACAATCACCTGTAATAACTTGTTATTCGTGACTCATATTTCCTTATAATAAGATTCATAGTGTCTTAGCACACTAGACTAAAAGTCCATTCACACGAACGATGACTAGAAAGTCTTGTAGGAAAATGAAAGTACTCCTATAGACTCCGTTAGTTATTCCCACAAGTGAACAAAAACAGACTAAGTACCACAAGTTATGTGACAGCGTATACTATCGTAAATGGCACGTTGGTTGATGTAAATTGGATTATGCGGTTCCCGTAGTTCATTGTAAAAATCTCTCAAATACTTAAAAGTAATAAATAAATAAACAATACATTATTCATTTCATAATATAATACATTTTATGTACGAAATGTAATTTATTTTTAACCATGAACTTACAACAAACAATGCCATCAAGCCCTCAACCCTTTCTAATTTGGTCCGACCTATTTTCGTCCGGTAGATTTTTTCCAAGCCATGTTTAGACGAGATCTTTACGTAACCTCTGCTCATTTACTGCTGTTAAAATAAATATTTAAAGTGCACGTTTTATTATTAAATTGAAAGTACGGTTTGTTTACATTACAATAAAAATGAGTAATAGTGAAAGCCGGCGAGAAAAATCGAGTTAAACGGATTTAGAAATGTTAAATTTATAGTTTTTCTATAACTGTATATTCTCAAGATATGAAATATTAAGAAACATAATCAATATCCCATTAATTAAATCAATATCAAACTTATGTTAGACTTTAATACGAATTTATGTAATTAAAAACTAATATAAATACAGAAACTTTACTTGAACATAATATCGAGCTTTTAATAGATCAAGTATTTCCCAATAATTCGATTAGTTAAGACAACATTGAACCAACTATGCAATAACTCGATCTAACTTTATCTCTGTGATTTATTAAGCAGTTTGTATCTGCAATGGAATTTGAGACACAATTTCGAAGAAATTCAATCATTGAAATACTAACTAGATTATCAGTTTTAGGTACTATTTGTCTTGTTTAATTTTATTGCTCTATTAGTTAAACCGGATTCACAGAAGAGCAATGTGTAGCACATTTGTGCGCATTTCTCCAACGTAAATATTCGTATCTACCACTTTTGCCGTATTCTTAATTATTTTAAAACATACAACTATATACGCAGTAAAACAAATTGCGATCGTGTCTTTAAATAATAAATTACTAATTTGCGATTCAATTCAGCCATAATTGGTAGCTCGGAGTATAACAACCTCTTTATTGCGCTGCGGTCACATCGCATTCAATTGTTGGCTTAATTTATTCAAGGAAATACGTAGGCATGAAATTTATGGACATAGCCGAATTAGGATGTGGTACGCGGTTTGGTCATCTAGGACACCTGTATCCTAGTGAATGTTGGCACGGATAGCTCCTTTTCATTTGATGAGCTTAGTTCATTAAAAACATTTCGTGTTTAGTTCATACATGTCAAGTATTTTTACGGAACCACAGATAATATAATACTATACTAGTACAGTCACCTCTTAAGGTAGGCTTCGAGACCCTCGGTGGGGACGTACAGAGAGCTGGTGATGGTGACTAGTGCATACAAATTCTTTTATACCGACCGTACGTAGAAATATTTATAATGAAATCAATTTTGTTAAATTAATATGGAATTGATAGTAAATATCTCCCACAAGAACTCTGAGCAAATTAAATTATTTTTCTTTTTGGTTTGGTCTGATACTAGTTTCTGTGGGACCTGGGAACATTATCGTCGTATCCTCGTATCATATACCGGATAGACCGCAAGATATTTTTCCCGTGGAACTCAAAGGAAGATCGGTTAGTGTGGTGTGAATATTGAGTTACAGCGCATATTGATTGTGTTTGATATGTTCGATAATACCGCTATCTTTACACTTCCTGGATGGTATATGGGGTTTCTACTTAGTAACTTTGAAATTAAACTTTTTATCAACATTTCTCAATATATTGGATCGTAAAGAATTAATTTCAAAGTGTTCGTTCTTTTGATAGTTAGCAGTGTTAATTATAAGATTGAATTACGCGGTTATACGTTGGGATTTTTTAGTTTGGCACTTAATATACGTAACTATAATGAACTTAACATATTATGTATGTTGTTGGTTGAAATTAGACGATTATGCATTCAATTTATTCGTGGACGTTGTTAAATTTAGCCCAAGTTAAATAATACTTTAGCTAACAATCTCTATACGCTAGTTGTGTGTCTAAAATTAAATAATTGTGCAGTTTAATGGTCTTTAGTGAGTGGGCGGGCTGTACCGAACAGATGCTCGGTTGTCCAATACAATAGCTGTAAATCAGATCCGACTAAGCTTATTGCCTACATGGTACAATAGTTTCATTTGGGACTGGCAGCACGGCTTAGTCGCCTTGATATTATAAGAAATAGAAACTTGGCCTCATCATAATGGTCTTTGGTAGAAATTACGGGTTCAAAAAGTCTTCATGTGATTTTGAAAATAGAATAATAATTCTTCTGGAGTAAAAGTCTTTAAACGGTTACTTAAGCAGTTAATATAGGTATCAAATCTTCACTATGGGACGCCTTTATTGGTCATTTAACAACGCTGATTTCTTCAATCGTGAATCAACTTCTAAATTGTACGTTAAATGAATAAGTAATAACTAAGAAACTATTATTTCCTGACGTAATAACATAAACGAATATCAAAACGTAATTTTGTATTACCGAATAGTGCATGTCATCATTTCTAATTTCTGTGAAAGTTACTTTTCGGTAATACTTGACGATATATTGCCAAAAGAGAAAATGCATGTCACTTACCTTTTTACTTCTATCAAATCAACTACAACTCTTGTTGCTGACAACAATAGGTCGCTTGTCATCTTGTTTTAACGATATTTAGTTATAACATAATATGTTTGTTTCAGATTGTGTGAGGGAGGCTACAGTGTGTGTGAGAGAGAGGATCATCAGGGGAGAGCGAATGATGAGCAGGTGGCGCGCCTGCAGCCCCCGGCGACATGGCCGCGCTCTCCTGCTACCAGCCCTGCCGCTCGCACCTCGCACAGCCCGCTAGGTAACACATTATCATCATCTTCTACGTTATCGTATCTGTAACTCGTCCGAAAAGTACGTAGGTAAGTGGTAGATACGTCACTATGTCATGACTTGCTGACAGCGTATACTGTTGTATATGCAGTTTGGTTTTCAATTTAAAATGTTTATAATACCTTACGTAACATAATATTATATCCCGCTAGTATCTGGTCTGACCCAGTTTTATTACAACTACGTTTTTTTGCAGTATTTAGGTTATACAAATGTCTTTTTTTGTATAAGATGGAGTCCCTAATCACTTTTAATTGTCATTGCTACTAGATAATTCAGTAAAGAAAGTCTATGGGTCGTAAAGTTGCCAACTTTATGAACTCTACGCCTTGAATTTGCGAGAACAAGGCGAGTCTTATGCATTTTATACGTCTATTACGCCGTTACGAGGTTTGCGTCCTGATTCTATTTTATGCGGCCATTTCATGACTATCTCATTTGACTCGCTCCTTTATGTATCAGGTCACCAGGGATCTCTTTACTTCCTTTTTTATAGTTTTATTTAACTTACAGGACTTTATTTGTTTAGAATTCTATAGTAATGTTTTGGTACTTCTAGTAAGGCATTGTAACTTTTAAACTATTTTTACTTTACTATTATAAACAAATGTCGTACAGTATTTACTTCCAAGACCTATAAATCATCATCAACTGCACAGTATGTATTACTCTTCCATATATCTCTATTAGTCGTCAGGTCTGACGTTACTTCTTTCTTGCACAATACTTTTTTTATAAGAGAAGGGGGCACACGATTGGCAGGAACACCTAGGGGGTCAACGACGCCCATGGACATTGGCAAAACTAGAGGAACTGCAAATGTATTGCCGGCCTTTTAAAAAGAGATAGGCTCGCTTCTTGAAGAACTTTCTTCGGTCTTGTGTTAAAGCTCATCTTATTTACTAGGTGTCTCGACGAGGACGATCATAACTCGGCGTCACTCTCGCTCCGTCGTCGTCAGTTCATCGAGCGATGTCAGGAGAGCAGGAACGGTCGACACCGGGACAACATCCCTGAGGTGTCGGTGAAGAGGACGAGAGAGGAGCTGGCCAAGCATGCGGCCGCCGCGCCTCTAAGCAGGCGGCTCAACGTCGACTCCTCATGGTCCAAAGTCGAAGAGGTCAGGAAGAAGTTTGAAGGAGCCACCGATACAGCGTACTCGAGGTCCTTTGAATCGCCACCGAGGTAAGCAAGGGGATGTCACATAAAACGACTCTTCCGTTTCCCTTTAAATAATGAATGGGAAGGGAGAGGAATTTGGCAAAAGAAGGACAATGTCTCTTTCGTGTATAATACTCTTACTATTAAAAATTTTGTTATAAGGAAAACCATTAATTTAGTTATGCCACAAATAATATTGCAAAGCAAAAATTGTTGACTTTATTTTTATTTAGTATGTAAGTTTAAAATAGATGATTTAAATACAGTTAATCGTAGACAGAGTAAACAATGCAGTCTATAGATCGGATAAAAAACACTCTCGTCTATTTATAACCGTTGCTCCGTGAGAAAGCGAACGACTCTGTATCACGATAACCTGAAGATGTCCCCTATAATTCAATGAGGGAATTTGATCTACATACTGACGCACTCAGAGTCTTTAAGTGGTCTTCACCAGAAGTTCACACTAAGGCCCTCAGTTAGTCCATTAATGGTTACTTAATCCTTAGTATAGATTTCTTTAAGGGTCTGCCTTCGTGACTATTGAACGACGCTAAGTGCAGCAGGATAATGTTTTATTGCAA
>QDHC01000780.1:316913-333186 GCA_013186455.1 Papilio dardanus tibullus | reverse complement strand
CGACACATGATGGGCTCCATTTTCCGCAACTCCACGACTAGCGCGTATATTGCGTGAATGCACATATCTTGTCACACTTATGGGAGGTAGATCGTCCGAACCATAAAACGAGACTCGCTTGCAGAGATTTCTTGCTTATCCAGGTTGACTTAATTTATTATTTACATTAAAAATTGTTTCTTCCAATAAAGTATATATTGCTTTACTTATTATTTAAATGTGTATGTAATAAATAATAAAGAACTTCATCTTAAATAAATTTTTCATATTTCATTTTCTTTTAGTAGCTTTTTATGTTTTTGGTCGTAAAAGACTGAATTCTTACCACGTTAATTTTATACCAGGGTGTGCGGAACAAAATCATTAATAATTTTGTGTCAATTTTTTCCCTGCTTTATAGTTTTAATCATTGTTATACATTAAAACAGCATATTAACAAGTTAAACTCCATTATCTTATTAATAATGGTAAAATCAAAGATTATTTGATGCTCCCTCGGTGTTAAAAACTGGTACAGATTAGTTTTCGATAGTGCCTTAAACGTACATTAGAGAAAAACTATGAAAAATTTTAATATCGAGTATTCTTTCAATAATGTAATGATGAAAATCTTGTTTTTCCAATTTCCAGGTTTTTAATTGTAAAATAAACTTCAATATTGCATTTTCATGTCATTTATAGGGGAACCATGTTTTTAAAAGTTCGTAGTCTGTCTCAATAGTTGGAAAATAGTATAACATGTAATGTGACTGATTTGTAGACAGTAGTATGTTTATATTTATAATTTATCATCACCGTTATTTCACGTTTGATGTATTAATTTGATCTACAAATGTTATTGAATAATTAGCAAATAACAATGTAAAATAATGTCACTTAATGTTGGGTGTTGTCAGTTGTATTGGCTGGACACGAGCCAGCGATTCAGTCCTGTATTTTCGTTTACAAATAAACATTTTGCCCATAGTAACATTTTATTTTGATTGAACCATTAATATTTATTAGTTTTATGAAATCTAAAAGCTACTAGCAATTCCTGTATTTTTTCTAAACTGCAGCCACCAGTGGACATATGCAAGAGTAGTCATCCAAGAAAGGTTTGTAACCAAAATAGTGAGTTGATGGTGAGATTATTAAAAACTTAAACATAATCATGAACATGATTCTGGTGGTTTTTTGACAATTCTAATATAAAATTATTTAGCAACCGAACACCAATACGAAGTCGCAAACGCTGGTGGAAGTCTTTATTGAGAGATAATTTTATGTACTCTTTAAATATTTTCTGGTGTAAAAGTGATATTTAACGCAACTTTTCCTCAAAATATCCAACCGTTTATAAAATAATTAGAATGACAAACATTTTATAAATATTGCATGAAACGGAACGTATTTTTTGTGTTGTACTGTTTTGGGAACGGGTATAAACTGCTGATATTTTTTATATTTTAAAATTAATTAAGGATACAATAAGAAAAGTGTGATAAATAAAATTGGAGACAAAATGGCTAATGGGTAAGTTGTATTGATAGGCATTTTTGTTATAAAGATACAAGGATTTACATTTCTTTAAGTTTTTAGACAAGTAACTTTTGGCGCGCGCAGCCATGTTGAATAAACAGCTGTTATGAGACGTGCTGTTGTTGCGTCCTCTTCGTTGTTTTTATCGTGGTTAAAAAAATGGGTGTGCTTAGAAGATATAAACAATGTTTTAACAAAGCAATTACGGTGTAAAATATAGTGAAATACTAAGTTAATAGAAATGTGTTAAGAAAATAATATACAAAAATGGCTAGCGGACGACAAAATTATGAAGACATTGACATTTTAACTGAAGAAAGGGAGTTTCGAACGAAATGGAGCAGATTTTCAGAATGGTTGCATTGTATTTGTGTGGTCACATTCGATTTAGAATTGGGTCAAGCTATGGAATGTGTGTACCCGCCTGGAGTTAATCTGACGGATCAAGAGAAATGCAATATTTGCTACTTGGCGTTTCCTGACTCGAATTCTGGTTGCATGGGAGATACTCAGTTTCACGTGCGGTTACGGTCACGTACGCCGTTGTCGCAACAGCAGTTGAATTACAACGAGGAGAGTGTGCCAACTTTGCGCGCCGATTCCACACATTACTGGGGCTTCGTGTACTTTCGACAGGTCAAGGATCCCTCTTTGCCCCGAGGGTACTTTCAGAAAAGCATTATTCTACTAACTAGATTGCCCTTTATTAATTTATTCTACAAAGTGATCAAACTCGTCGCTCCCAGACATTTTGAAGATGGCGAGAGAAGTTTGGAGGCGGCTTCTCATGATATAAACAGATGGCCGTCATTAGAAGCGGGCAAAAATGTTCTTTTGCCTGTTTTAGGTGCTGTTTTTCAGTCATACATACCTAATTATCAGACAGGGAAAGTTTCAAGGTCAGACATAGCTAAGCAAATACATTCAACAGGTGTTCCTCATATACTGGTCTCTATACAAGATGTTAATGTCTTTGATGCCCTATCAAGTTTAATATCCCATTTACATTTATTATGGGAGCTTGTATTGACTGCTCAGCCGATTGTAGTTATTGCTAGTTCTCCAACTGAATGTTCAGCATTAGTTCAAGCACTCACATACTTGATTCAGCCACTTCCGTACGCAGCAGAGTATCGACCTTACTTCACCATACATGACAGTGAATTCAAAGAATTTACAAGAAAACAATTCAATCCACCTTGTGTAATATTGGGTGTGACCAATCCATTCTTTACAAAGACATTGCAACATTGGCCGCATACAATAAAGCTGGGAGATTCGAGCTCTGTAAAAACAAAACTGAGAAAAGTTGGTAACATCAAGTTATTAGACACAGCGCCGGGTGTATTTACACATTACAAAACATTTCTAGAAAAAGATAAAACAATTATCAAGAAGTTGCACAACGGAATGAGAACTGACCGTCCATCTGAGGTTCAAACAGCAATGGTTAAGCGGCATTTATTAGAATTGACACAGAGCTTCATGATTCCTTTGGAGCGTTATATGGCTTCTTTAATGCCTTTACAAAAGAATATATCACCATTCCGAGCACCGCCTGTACCTAATCCATTTAATCCTGAAGACTTTTTCGCAACACTGCAACAAGCAGGTCCACATTTGACGACAGGTATCAAAGGTGATTGGATTGGGTTATATAGAAATTTCTTTAGAACACCGAACTTCAGTGCCTGGTTTCATCAGAGGCATAATAATTTGACAAATAAATTGCATGCTTTGCAATTAGAGGCATTGGCTGAAAGTGACCTTAAGAAATGGTCAGTAGGTAAGAAAGAGGTTGAGATTGTTGATATGGTGTTGAAGTTAAGAGAAGTTTTGAAGAGTGACCCTCCTGTCGCAGATAATACTCGTACGTTACTCGCAAGACGTCTCGATGATCTGAACTGTGTGCTGCCGGAAGATATGAAGTCTATATTGAATGCAGCCTCGTGACATTTAAAATGCTGCGCCTCGGAAATAAGAGGTTGCAGCGACTGCAGGAATCAAACAAGATTTGACAAGTCCATAATATGCATGTGAATTTTTGACCAAAAATGGTGCAATTATTTTCTTAAATCTGAGTTTAAGATGCATGTTATATTAGATATTTTTAAACGAACAGTCGAAATATTTTTTTAAAAACTTATATTGGACACAACTGATAATTAAATATGACTTCTATATTTTGCACTTCTTATTAAAATATCAATGTAATATCTACGAAATATTTTAAAACTCAATTCTTCAGATTCCAAGTCTTGATAAATGTTGTTAAGCTTATATTTTAAAAGTTAATATCTTTTGTACCATTGAAAGTTGTGAAATACAATTTTAATTCTATTTCAAAATAACTCTGAAACACTTGTAAATATAAAGCACTCAGTAATTGACTAAAAACTTATTTTTAAATCAAATTATTGTAAGTAACTAAAACTTTACTAAATTGCCTAGAATATTTTTTAAGCTAATGTACAATTAAAGCCATAATAAATGACTTTTAATAGTATTAATCTTAAAATGTATGTATGAGGTTATTAAAACAATACCGTTTTATTATAAATTCGTGAATTTCTCTAAAACCATTAGTCAAACATTAATTCTTGAACCAAATTGCCAGTAAAATGCCTCTTATTACTTGTTTACTATAAACTCTTTTAATAATAAGACAATTGCTTCCAGTGCTTCTATGCAATAATAAAAATATTAAAATGTTAATAGGTGATTGTCATTTTCACTATAAGATGTGGGTATTTGTAAGAAATGTGTGTCAATGTAATTTAGTCACTGTAATACATAAAGAGCACCTGATAGTTTTAAAAGCTTTAAATAGCTCCATATGGTCATTTGTCTCCAAGCTATATACAAATTAAATTACTTATGTAAGTGTGTGGCAAATGACTTGAATAATATTTTTTAGACTCGTAACGAAAGTTATATAAGTTGATAATATAAGATCAAACGAACTTCTTAACTAAAGTTCGAACATAACCATAAAGGGGACTACATGGTAGATATTTAAATCTGAAAAATGAAGCGCTGTAATATAATATTCCTGGCTTGTGTGTGGTTGATAATCATAAGGTAATGTCGATTGTCAATTATTTAAAAGTAAAAATATAACTTATCCTCCATATTATTTGTTTTATGCTCAATTATTTACAGACTTAGGATTGCAGGTACCAAGATTTGAGTTGGCACATAGTGTTGTTGATTTCTCTCGTTTCAGATGTGCCAAATCAATTATCAGTACCTATAGTAAGCATTATCTTTCAAGTATGGAAAAGTCCATCCATCTAAATATAGTATATATTTGTGTAATGTTTGATAATGTATCAGACTTATCTATTCTAAGATTTCCATTACGAAGATTTTATCTGAGTTTCTGAAACCATACTATTTTATAATAACTTGTGAACGAAATATGTATGAATTAAATACATTATGTAAAGAAATTTGGTCAATATTTTTGGTGCCAAATATTTTGCATGACTGTGTAATTATAAACAGCAGTAGATTCAAACATTAACAAGAATTGAGTTTTGTTCATTTCGAAGTATGTGTTGCTTCAAAATAATAATTTAATTACTCATAACTTTAATTTAGGATAGATTAGTATTAACCCACGGAATGCTAACTTTATTATGCTCAACGTAATTTGACTATGAAAATGTTATTATAAGATGAACACTGAAAAAGTAATATTTATAGCATAATTTTTGGACGATATTACTATTATTTACAAGAATATTGTATGAAATCTTATGACATAAGGCTTATGCCTAATAAAAAAATGTATTTGGTATAGAGTTGGTGTTCATGATATAACAACTAAACTATAAGTAGCTTACAATCAATATTGATGTCTTACCTTATGGCTTCATTAGACCGAATTCGCGATAAATACGGAGATTTTGCTTCATCGGTCTAATGAAGCCGTAGGGTTAGTCATTGAATCAACCATAATCTTATTCAAAGTGTGTTATGGAAGTGGGCAAAATAAAAAAATATATTTTTTTTTCAAATCAATCGTTTTATTTTTTAAAGGCTTACGGTTAATTGTGCTTCTCCTGTGTTGATCCAGGAACAATATGATCTAACAACAGAACAATCCAGGTTAGGCACAAAGCGTTTCAGACATGGCGCAATAAGTCCGTTACACTTAGAGATCCTTTGGTGCCAATTGCAATAACAACTAAAAAAATAACAATCTATATATACAAATTATATAGGATATAACTGAAGCTATGCCACAATAAACATAAACTATATGGAATATTGATCGCATATTGGTAAATGTTACAAATAATGTGGCATTGCTTTGTGGTATTCCTAAAATGAGTGTAGAATCACAATCTATTGTATCTCGCTTTGCTCCATATGTTATCGTTGTCTGTAACTAATGTGTATACTCCAGCAAGTGTTAACCCTACAGCAGCTCCTAAACCAATGGATCGTAATCCGGACGTGCTCTTGTATATAACTCCAGTTGTGGCTGCAGCGATGAATGTGTTTGCAGTGTCCTCTTTGTCTCGTAACCAAGTGACTCCGAGAGCGATACAGGAGTAGAAGGACGCGATTATACCCAACGTACAACCTGTTGTGGTGCCTGAAGGAAAATAAGTTTTGAAATGTTAAATAAAAATCTCCAACAAGTTTAACCCTTAAATGCATTGTTTTTTATTGCACATAATATGCAATAAACGCATAATGTAGACATTTGGCAACATACAGTTATACATACATTTTTATTCATACATTCATATCTTAGTTATAAATTTATTTTAATTTTATTTAAATTTATAACTTACTCGACCACCAAATAACGTGAAATGTTGTATGTATACATTTGGCAACAAGATGCATTTAAGGGTTAAATATTTCTGTTTGAACTAAAGTGTATAAATTAGTAAACGCACTACTTAACCTGGTTTCAAAGGACCTTTATAAAAAAAAACTAGTTGCTAATATTCTAAGGTCATAAAATAATAGCTGTTGTGCACAACTTCATCCTCATGGAATTAAATAATTTAGCCTATGTTACTCGGGGATAATGTAGCTTTCTAATGGTGAAAGATTTTTTTAAATCAGCCCGGTAGTTCTTGAGTCATTTCAATACATACAAAAATACAAAGTTTCTCTATAATATTAGTATTATATATGTTTTTTGTACACTCAATATTGTACCTTGTTTCATGATATAGTTGACAACTTGTGTTCTTCTGACTTTGCCTGTTTGTCCGGCCAGTGTTGTTGCTCTCAGACCTTTGTATAACCCAGCCATTCCACCAAGACCTGTAATTTATTATTGACAATTTTGTAGTGGAAGTTATTATAAACTCTTTTGTTGCTGAAAGCTTATAAATAGTCTGTTAAAAATTCGAATTTTATGCAATGTAGAAAATCTAAAACTATTTTCAGAAGCTCCAAAATTACAATGAATGCTTTCATCGTTTAAGGTCCATTAGTGCGAGTTTAAGAAAACAGATTTACCATAGATTTATTACTAATCATTTTTATTAATTTGTAAAATTAACTGAATTAAAATTTAAATAGTTTTCAATATTTAATATTACGAAAACTATCCTTGAACACATTTTTTTATTTATAAATAATACTTGGTGATTTTTTCGGTGAATTTACATGTTTTGGAGGTCAAAATACGTGAAACTATTTTCAATTTTTGCAATTTTACTATCAGGGATTAAAAACTTTAAGTAATTCTTGAGCCCTTAAGTTAAATGGTCAAGGCGACCACAGATATATTATGTAAAAAGCTATAACTTTTGAGGTTATAACACATTACCTGATCCTGTCATGAAAGACATTCCAATAATAGGCAAAGCTACATTAGACCTTCGTGCTGTAGAGGCCATATGACTATCATCAGGATAGATAAATTCTGGCTGCATTTTTG
Organism: Papilio dardanus tibullus; assembly: GCA_013186455.1. Lineage (NCBI taxonomy): Eukaryota > Metazoa > Arthropoda > Insecta > Lepidoptera > Papilionidae > Papilio > Papilio dardanus. Next base: position 325,751 of record QDHC01000780.1, on the reverse strand, counting down.
GAATATAATGGGGATCGAAGTTCAAATAAGGCGATAGGCCTCCCCCAGCCTGTTTCTTCTCTTCATTTTTATTAATAGGCAATATATCACCGAAAATGGACATTTTGTGTTTATTTTACTAATTCTGCTTAGGGTTAACAAAAACTAAAGTGGAAGAATTCTAGAAGAAATTTGCGAGGATCGAAAAATCGAATTTGTCACTGAAAAGGAAACTGTCAATGTCAAATGTCAATATTGGTCAATTACTGTGTGTTGCCATTACTATTTGCTTGTTAGGGCTAGTCAAATAAAAATTAATGATCCAATTGTCGTGCCGGGTAATTATGGGTTTATTATCAAGAAATCAACAATTTCTGATTACAGTGACCTGAGAACATCAGAAGATGTGAGAAAAGTAATAAAAATAGCAAAATTACACGAATCCGAGCTGACCGATATCACACAAGTATTAATGTTCCCAGACACAAGCGACAGGAACGACAACTTGAGACTGATGCAGTTGGATGATAAATTGCTAAAAGAAATTGAATCAGGAAATAATTTGGTATTTAAAGGTATTTTGTATTCATTTATTGGCGCAATCAGAGAATTTTTAACTAAACAATCTTACTAATTTACTCCTACTAGTTACTATAAATATTTGTTTGAAGTTGTCTCCGTAACGGCTCAACGAATCTCGGTTATATTTGGTATAGATGTAGACCGTCACATTCTGGAAGGACACATAGGCTACTTAGTTAGGTAGTTCGACCCATGATGGGCTCCATTTTCCGCAACTCCGCCACTAGCCCGTATTTTGCGTGACTTCACACATATCTTTGAAATTCTTCGCCGATATGTGCACGTTGCATCACGATGTTTTCCTTCACCGTATGAGGGAGGCTACTTATATTTTTTTCGCCACTGGCGACATCTAGTAATGTATAAAAAAAGACTTTCAATTGTTTTTTAGGGGATCTAGATGAAAATGTTGTTTTATGCACAGAAGACAAAACTTACGATGTAAAAGAAGCAGAAACATCTAATAGTCTTTTATTAGTACCGAATTTATTATACGCAGCGTCAACCGGTGATGAAATTATCACCAATGATTCTATGGAAGATTCAGACAACTCTTTCGATAAATCTAATACTAGTTTAAATAAATCTAACGAATCAGATGAAGGGAAAGAACCTAGAAAGATTGAATTTAAAGACGTTATTAATACATTCTTCACGTATTACGAATTGAAACCTTGTAAACCTAGGTTATCTAAATTAAGGAAGATTCTAGAACCGACATTATATCAAGGACCTGAATTAGAATATGCGGTTGATAAAGCGAAACTTCTTAATTATGAAGCTATATTCGAACAAGTGCAAGCATCCAAAGCAGAATTGGAAGTAGAATTGGATAAAATACAAGCAGTGAAAATCGATGGGTACTATCGATTACTCGAATTCGATTATGAATTTAGAGTTCTATCGTATATGTTAGATTTGATTGAAGAGAATTCATGGTTACTGAATAGAATATCGAAAGAAACAACCTTCGAAAGTCTTAAAGAACTAGTCCCAGGACCAGTTTTGGAAGCTTTATTTAGATTTTATACTGTAGAAACGTGTAAAGAAGAAGATGTACAATATTATCAGTACAAACAAGATAAAGTATGTAGATTTTTGGCTAGAGTTTTGTTGAAGAGTGCGGGTAAATTTAATTTTGCAGAGTTTTTACAAGCGTGGCGCGATTCGGTGCCTGAAGGAATGGTAACAGATGTGAGTTAAAATATTATTTTAAATCTCTTTCCGTATTATTTTTTAAAAAGGGCAAATAGTAAAATAACGTGTCCAAGTATAAATAACTAAATAATTTTACCAAAGCAATTCGTCAACACTGCATACGAATTACACAACAATGGCGACCAGAGAAAGACTGGCCAGATAAGCAGCCTGCGCTTCTCTACAGTCTCATTTGCCTACCTTTAACATTCCTTAGTAGGTAGTCCAGATTATAGTCCAGGTTATATTTTTGGTTATTCTGTTAAGAATTGCTAATAATATTATAAAAAATCAATTATGGTAGCAAAAATATTTTTTTTGAATGGCTAGTCAACAATGTAAAAGCCCTGATGAAGCCTATTGGCGAATAAATAGATTTATTTTCAAAAAATCCTGGTCAGGTGGGTTATACAAAGTATCTTTAGATTGGCGATAGCGCTGATGGATTCGACAAAAATTTATGAAAGTGACATTGACACTAGATAATGTCATGTGCTTGTCACGTGTGAGATATCGACCGTGATTGTCATTTCCATACATTTTTGATGAATCGCTTTGTAGCGAATGTACTTTGTAACTCTTGGCTATAGATAGATTGATCATGTCTTTTTCTAGGAATCTCTGTTATCTGGAATAGCTTTAGTGGATAAAAACACTACGCCACAAGTGGTATGGGGATTTTCTGAACACGATCTTCCAGACGATATCAACGAAAGATTCAAAACATTGTTCCGTACAAAAGCGAAATGGACTGTGGCTGAAATATCACCCTACATAGAGTAAGATAGTAATATAGAAAGTTCTTTTATCAGAGTTATGATACTAGCTGTTGCTCGCGACTTCGTCCGCGAATTAAAAATTTAGGCTTTATTAAGGATATTGTAGCTTTCTAACGGTTAAAGATTTTTTGAAATCAGCCCAGCAGTTTTTGAGTTATTTAAATACATATAAAAATACAAATCCTCTTTATGATATTAATATAGATTTAAAAAAAATATATTTGTTTGCTTTTTAGATCATATGCAACAGAGAAGTTAAACGTGAACGCATTGTTAACGAAACACGCGCGCGCGTCGACACAAGATGGCGTCAGAGTGTTTTCTGCTAAACATATGAAGTGAATACAAAGTATTAATAAATATTTCTTTATTAAGTTGCAAGTGTAAGGAATATTTCATTTTCCTTTATTATATTTTCTAAACCTATGGCTTCATTAGACCGAATTCGCGGAAATAACGGAGCTATTGCTACGGGGTAAGGTCGATTTTTGCGTGACATCGGTCTAAGGACCATAGGGTAAAGCTCTCCCTTGAATAAAACTCGAATAATTAAGGTTATAATGAATTTATTTATACATAATTCAAATTGTAAAAGTATAGTTCTTATATACAATTCCTAATTAACACAGCCATTGCATGTTTAATACATTTTTAAATGTCTTTATTTGTTTTTTTTGTCCATCAATGATTGCAAGTTATAGCTGAATTTTAGGATAAGATGTGATTAGTATATTAATATCTACTTAATCTTAATACTTATTTTAAATTGGAATGTACTTATAAATAATATTTATTTACAATATTTCATTTAACGGTTATAGATTATACAATAGTTTGATAAGTTCAGTTGTCTTTGGTTTATTAGTCTATGATTTCTCGATGTTTGATCTCAATTTCTTCAATTCGTCCCACATTTCGTTTGGCAAGTCTTCACCTACTTCCTCCTTGAAGTATTTTTCTACTGCATCGGCCTGCAAAAGAAGAATACAAATAAAAATACTTTATAAGATAATTTGTTCAATTTAATTAAATATTATCTGCTTAAAACCATAACCAATGAAAAAGCGCGGGAAAACTCTGATACGTCATTTTATAATTTGTCTCTTTCTTTTCGCTGAATATGAGCGGGACACAAATATATTTTACAAAGATCGACTATGGACACGGTAAGTGAGTTTTATTTTAAACAAATTACAAGTCTTTTACATACAAATAAATAATTAAATTAATATTAGAATGTTACCTCTTGCTTCCAGAAGTCTTTAGGGATACTGAATAATTCCTTCATGTTGATATCTTCAAGGTTATCAGTGTTCAGGGCTCCGGGCTTTGGTACATAGCCCAGCGGAGTCTCCACATGGCAGGGCTCCTCGTCACAGCGGCGCAGCACCCAGTCGAGCACGCGGGAGTTGTCACCGAAACCGGGCCAGAGGAATTTGCCCTGGAAAACAATTATTATGTAAAAAAAAACTGATAATAGATCATAATTAAGTTTGGAGCTTATTGGCAAACATAAGTGTCGTTAAATTAGTCCCTTAGTTAACATTTCTAATGCTAATGGGTTACTTTTGAAGAGTGTGACTGATTATTTTGTATAGGCAGAACATAAGAACTTTACTTTATTTCAGAAAAATATCGAACTTTAGAACATTACAAAGTAATATAGTCAATATGCCAATTAAAGCGCTCCCAGGCCAGTATTTTCCTATTCTTAGATATACTTTAATATTATCAAAGCTCAATTATATTGATTTCTTGTATAAATTATTTGTGTTCCTTTTCAATTGAATATTCCGTTATTTACCTGTGCGTCTTTCCTGAACCAATTGACATGGAAGATCTTGGGCATGCTGCGTGCGGGCTGCGGCATTGACAGCCAGTGACGCAAGTACTCTCCGAAATTGTAACCGAAGAACGGACGCATCGCGAACGGATCGTGCATCACCACTTTACCCTAGAACCAAAGATAATAATAAAATTGTAAATTACATGACTTGAAAACTTATAACAGTATACAAAGTGAAGATGACAGCAAATGATCAAGATTACTTCAGCTCTCCAAGTCTAATTGGATCCAAAGAGGCAACAATCGAAAGAGTTAAACGAAGGCAGAAACGTATTTTACACTAGCTCGTTGCTCGCGACTTCGTCCACGCGGATTAAAAAAAAACCTATGTTAATCGCGGATAATTTGGCTTTCTAACAGTGAAGGAATTTTTGAAATCGGCCCAGTAGTTCTCGAGTTATTGATGGTGGGAAAGCTAGACTAGACCTTTTTCTGGCGACCTGTGTAGTCTACTCACGCTATGCTCAGCAGCAGCGGTAGCTTCAGACCTCATGGTGGCCCCCATGAAGACTCCGTGCTGCCAGTCTCGCGCCTCCACCACGAGGGGCACGCCCGCCGGCCGCCGGCCGCCCAACAGGATCGCGGAGATCGGCACACCTTCCGCGCTCTCCCACTGCCCGTCTATTATAGGACATTGTTCCGCTGGTGTGCAGAACCTGTAGAAGAAGAAGAATGAAAGAAAAAGTAGTAGAATAGAATAGATGAAGTGATCTAGTAAAATTTAAAACGTAAATATGGGACCAGCTATTTTGCATCGAACAAAAAAAGAATCACGTAAATCGGTTCAGAACTCGCTGCTTAATTCTTGAACATACATAAATAAAAACTCATTGACTTGATAACCTCCGTCTCTTGAAAGTCGGTTAAAAAAATATATAGGTCACATAATTTTATAAGTCCGTTCTAAAATATATTCGCATTTTCTTACCGTGAATTAGGATGTGCGGCTAAAGTCTTCTTACTAGGGTCCCATGCTTGTCCCTTCCAGTCGATGAGGGTCTCGGGAGCATCACCCATGCCCTCCCACCACACGCCGCCGTCGCTCGTCTCCGCCACATTAGTGAACACTGTGTCTCTGAAGATCGATGCCATTGCTATCGGGTTGGTTGCTGTTGATGTACCTAAAGAAATAATACATAAAGATTTAGTATAGGAAATTGTTTACGGGTTTGTTAAGTAACCATTAATCGTTTCTAAGTGCAGAAGAGAATTGACTTGAGCAGGGATATCTACGCAGTCGTAACTGTCAACCAAAACATCGAAGGTGCTAACTAAAAGCCAGTCCAGCGAAGATGAGTTTTGGTACCCAAAACGGGTACTTATGCCTTTTAAGGTCCTTATTACAAAAAGCGACGCATATGTGCGTTTGTCTAAATGCCTTACTCCTTACATCTATACAATGTCATATGTAGTCGTCGCGTACGTGTACGCCTTCGAGAGTACGAGTTAATAAAATTGGAGATATTAAGTGGTTTAAATTAATATTTCTTCGCAAACCTCGCGGTAAATACCTAGTTAAGATTATCAATATAATTTTCAATGAAAACTATTATCTATGTACTATTTTTAAAGAACCTCTCAGCAATGTCGAGACATCTTTCTTTGAAGGTTTCCGTCAAGTACTCGATAGTGTTGATAAGGATAGGCAAATACTACTGTTTTATTTATTTTAATTTTGAGTTTCTACTATTTTATCAAACATAGAGACCGTTCAAGTATTACGAAAGCAAATTTAATACAGTTTTTGAATATCCCTTCTCTTTGTCATTAAAAGTAAGCAAAGGTCTAACCCCCGATGCTAAGCTTACGTAAAGGTTGATACTCGGTTTTTGCCATTCATTACGTGTGATCCCCATCTGACCCTTCCCCCACTCCTATGTCTAACTCTAAGCATAACTTTCAGTAAACTTACAGTAAAGTTTAAGCAATAAATGAGAAGAATTGTCAACTCACCAGGTGCAACTCCAAAAAATCCATTCTCCGGATTAATAGCTCTTAATACTCCGTTACTGTCGAACTTCATCCAGGCAATATCATCACCCACACACTCCACTTTGTACCCGGGTAGGGTGGGCGTCATCATCGCTAAGTTGGTCTTGCCGCACGCCGAGGGGAACGCGGCCGCGATGTACCGCTTACGGCCTTTTGGATCTGTTATACCTACGATCTGGAAAGAAGGAATGATAATTATTAAATGATGAACAGTCAAAGGAGGATTGAGGGCGGGAGAAAATTTAATTCGATCCTGACAATATATTTGGTTTGAAAATTTGTCATAGTGTATACATGTGGATATAACCTTATTAGTAAACTACCCTCGCAACTGTTAGGTTGCATTACGCAAAGAAACAAACCCGTCAAACTTAAAAAATATTTCCCATCTGAGCAAAGCGGCACTCCTTATGGCGCTAGATATAAGCCATTGAGGTTTCATTAGCGTGTAAGATATAGATATTGAGTAATGTAGTCTTTATTATGGTAAATAAAAAAAAAACTTTTATGTGGATGTAGGATATTATATTTTAAGTGGGTAGTTAATTCTTTATACCATGTGCCAATCTATACTTTCAATAGAGGTTAGAAGTAACTAAGGTATTTAAATTGGTGCAAATATTATATTTATATTATAGTTACCAGCATGTGTTCAGCGAGCCAGCCCTCTCGTCGCGCGAGCTCGGAGCCCAAGCGGAGCGCGAAGCATTTCTTACCCAGCAGACTGTTGCCGCCGTAACCACTTCCTAATACGTAAATTGAGAGTTACTCTTAATACTTTTATATTTACTTCTTGGAGATTACGAGGTTGTTTCTTACCCTACGACTTCATTAAAGCGAGTGCGCGATAAAAATGGAGATTTTGCTTCGACGTAAGAGAACCTCGTAATGAAAAAAACCTCGATTTACCCTTTTAACAATCCAGAGAAAAATACCGATAGGATGAAGCCTCAAATTTCAAAATCGGTCAAGTAGTTTAGGCTACGGAAGGTCACATATTCCAAAATAAAAACTACCCTCTTGTTTCTGTAAAATCATACAAACTTTACCATCTCTCTTTTCTTTGAAGAGAATGACTGAGATAGGAATATTGTAAGCAAATTCTATTAAGCAATAAATCTTACCATAGCTGACGATCTCATTGTCAGTGGGCTTGTGTAGGATAATAGTACGAGCCGGGTCGCAGGGCCAGCCCGGCGTGCCCGCCTTGCCCACCGCGTGCAAACAGCGCACGAACTGCTCGTCTTTACGCAGCAAGTCCAACACTGGGGTACCTGGATAAAGATTTAATACGTTTTAGAAACAGACAAAAGTATCTAAAACCATAGACATATGGTACAATTTATCTTTATGGAAACATAGACCCTGTAGTACCATAACGCCAGTTTGTAACGTAACCACGTTGACTATTTTTTATTTGGCGAACAAAAGTGATGGCAACACCTTTAAACAAGCTGTGCTATCTGCAAATTATACCGTTATTGCTCATTATCCATTCTATAGATGGACCACATTCTCCTTTGCATTTGCGATCGTGTAATCGACAAGTAGCTTTGTATAAACATAGCGAAGCTATCAAAACAATAAGCCAACTGTGAGCAAGTGATGCAATCGACCTTTATATTACCAGAGAACACTGTTATTGTAGGGACATTTTATATTCTTTGACGATAACAAAGGCAAAGACTAAAGAATGTAGAGACGGGACATCTTGAACAATATTTTTTCGCTTGTCTCATCTCTGTTGCCAAAGAAATTAAACTGTACTTATGTACATCATATACTTATTTTAGTCTATAAACGAAGGTATGGTGATATTTTTCTTACCCATTCTAGTCATTACACGCATTGAATACACGACGTAGGGAGAGTCGGTGACTTCCACACCGATTTTTGATAATGGAGAACCAACGGGACCCATGGAGAATGGGATCACGTACATTGTGCGACCTTGGACAGACAGACAAAATATTAATATTATTAATAACTGTATAAACAGCAATTTGATGAAAAACACGAATCCTATCACATTCAAGTTAGACTGTGGTGTGTTGGAATAGCACTCGTCATAGTGGACTTAAAAATCTATGATTTTTTAACGGATATTAAAATTTTGGTCCCATACAAGAATAAAATAAGGAGAAAACATATACATAGAGGGAATTATACATAAGAGTGAGTATCTACATGTAATATTATAAAGAGAGAAACTTTGTATTTTGGTATTTATTGAAATAACTCGAGAATTACTGGACCGATTTCAAAAATTCTTTCACCATTATAAACCAACATTATCACCGAGTAACATAGGCTATATTATTTAATTCCACGCGGACGAAGTCGCGCACAACAGCTAGTAATTGATAAAGGATAATATTACGATCCAATGCTCACCTCGCATACATCCAGGGAATCTATCAGAGATTGCCTTCTCATAATCTCCCGGAGTAATGTGATTCCCTA
>QDHC01000780.1:282099-294387 GCA_013186455.1 Papilio dardanus tibullus | reverse complement strand
ACTTAACCTCCTGAGTCCTGGGAAAAATAAAACAAACTTGTCACTATGACCGAATGGGAACATAATTTTTTCATTAGTGAGTCCTAAACTTTAGGTGCAATTTAAATCTACTTTTAATTGTGACAGCAATTTTGCTAGAACAAACGTTTTTATATTTATGGTGAGCTTACTAAATCATTATTATTATTATTAATAACGCCTTCTCTCTAGAAATGATTGACAAGTTTTACTATACACTTAAAAAAACAGATTTGTTCTTTACATATAACGGCTGTACAAAGTGATTATTTGCGATTCGCAATAGTCAGGACTCAATGGTGATAGCCGTTTTGTTCTTCGAAAAGTGCGCAGGCATTCAGGAGGATATATTTTGCTACTTTTACACCCCAAAACACTACAACGCACCATGTTTATGAAGTGACATTGCACTAATAGTTCACAACTCGTTTACAATAAGAATTGTTCACTTTTATATTAAAAAATAATAATTAAACGATAAATAAAGACATTTTCAGCACACCAGTGTGCTGTATTATAAAAACCAGCACACGGCGTGAAACAGATGATAGTGCGATCTCGTTCTTTTACAAGACATATAAAATAAGTACTCCTTTTTTGCGTGAATGAGACAACACGACGACACGACGACATGATAACCGCAATTATAAAAGGCAAAATAGAACGAAAGAGAAAGAGAGGAAGACCGAGAGGAAGTTATATAGATCAAATAAAAAAGAAAGTGGACGTGTCGTATCAGAGGATCAAGATCTTGGCACAGGAAAGAGAGGGTTGGAAGGAACTCCACCGACAAGGTCAAAAACCTTAAATTAAAGAAGAGACAAATGTATCCAACGGTGTATACCTTCTCTGTGTAGTGTATTATTGTATTTACCTTATTCAATGTGAATGTTTTCCTGTTGGCCTGCTGCAGCGCGAATATGCAGTAGCCGTGCGGCGCGCACTGCGGCGAGCGCACCGCCAGCGGGCCCGCCGGACTCTGCACCCGCGGGGTCTTCAACTCTGATACTTTAGTCTTTGGTGTTAAAAGCTTCGAGTTACCCTGAAATATATTGATTAATAATATATTATTTTAGTGAGGAGGTTCCTTATTGAGCTCTGACCATTGGCTAAAAATAAAATGGCCGTTTATTCTTAGCAAGTACTACATCAGTGGTTCTTACCCTAGCTGGCTTCATTAGACCGAGTTCGCGATAAAAACAAATATTTTGTTTCGGTGTAAGGACGTTTTTTGTGTGACCTCGGTCTAATGTACCCGTAGGGTTAAAATTAGTTAAACAGAACAATCTACACTTTATAATTAGTTATATTTACACTATTTTTTAAATATATTTAGTTAGAAAAAAAGTTAGTTACATAATAGAAAGTAGATTTTTGAAAATACAGCGTTTTTTTTTTAAACTAAGAAATAAAAATATCTGCTGCTAAAATAAGATGTTTTAACCCTATGACTTCATTAAACGGATGTCACCAAAATGTCCAATTTTATCGCGAACACGGTCTAATGAAGCCCTAGGATAATTACGTACCTTTTTGTTAGAGATATGATATTTAACATCGTGCGGTAGAATCTCTTTTGTTGCTTGCAGCAAATAAATTTCAATCGTGACCTGAAAACGTGAATTCAGCTTCAGCGATTTCCAAACATTTAAGAATAGTTTATAAATGGGGATGATCGATTTCAAGTAGAATACAAATTTAGAAAAATATCACTTTAATGGCACAAGAGAGATCGTCTTTCGTCGTCAGTCGTCGTATACTCCCTCTCACTTCCGTTTAATTACATTCCATGCATAAAACTTACGTTCCATTCCCACATATATTTCACACAAAATTAACTAAAAGTTTATTTAATGAACAGTTTATGATATTTGTAGGTTAGGTTGTACCTTGAAGTCGCTGGCGAGTCCCTCCATGCGTATCTCGTCGGGGAAGTGCAGCGCGGCGGCGGCGGGCGACGTGAGCTGCATGCTGGAGGCGAGCACGCGGTCGCGGCACTTCAGCAGGCACACCGCGTGGTGCCCCACCGCACCCTCTGACAACAATGTACCATAATCACATTTTTATATAGGAAAACGAGGCAAGCCAGCAGCGGATCGACTAAATTAAGTCCGACGCCCATTAACATCTGCAACATTAATTGCGGAGATAAAAATAAAGCCTTGTTCACACCAGGATAGTATTTTAGTCGAGTAGCGAGTACAAAAATGGTAAGGTTCGACCCATCATGGCCTTCATTTTCCGCAACTCCACGACTAGCGCGTATTTTGCGTGAATACACATATCTTCGAATTTCTTTACCGATATTTGCAGACATCACGATGTTTTCCTTCACTTCAGAGCGTCGGGTAAATATGTACATATGAAAATGGAAAAATACATCGGTACATGTCGGAATTCGACCTTGGGATCTGCAGTTTACAAGTCAAGAGCTGAACCCCTGAGCCACCGACACTCTGAATAGCGAGTAACAAGTATCCAAACAAAGGGAATTCTAATCTACTTTACTAAAATATCACTGTTCGGTCGTGTTTAGTTACTAAATTACTTACTAATCGACTAAAATACTATCCTGTAGCGTATAAGTCTTTAGAAGAAATTCTGTAGTCTAATTTACTGTTTGAGCATGATAATATTAACGCGGGTTTCCTTGTTACTGTACACTATAAATATCCAGAAGGATCGTTACTAACTCGAAGTGTGCCAGTAAGTGACATACCTGCATTAAGCTGTCTGACATAGTCTCGTCGTAGAGGCACGTGTATGTCGCGCAGGAGGAGGGAGGCGCGGCCCGCGCTGGCCGCCGGCCCCGCGCCCTCCACCTGCAGCCGCTGCACCTCGTGCACGCACGCCTGCCGCCGGTGACCTGCACCAATACACATGTCACAGAACAAGCAAGTGCCTCATCCCAAACTTGTACAACTCAAAAGACAGGTCAGACATAGTAAAAAGCCATCTGAAACGCTTTAAAACATAGGTTAAAAAACATTTCTTGCATATACCATAATTGTAACTTACTATATACTAACTATAAGTATATATATATACTTGTAAATTTTTAACATTTAATTATATTAAAGTTTAGAATATGAGTGTGTCTGTCGCCATCAAACTGCACTGCACTTTGGCGACAAATCTAAGCGTAAAGAATTATGTAAATCTAATTAAATAGATAAAAAAATGTATGGATATTGGGTGGATCACCATCACTAGGGGGAGACACGTTACAAAATGAACAGACAATATGGTAGGATCACTTGTAAGAAGTCAAGAAAGGTGCGTGCGGAGCCAAACTATGGCCAGACCGTGAGCACCCTCCTGCGATTCGGCCTGTATGACCTGAGGTTCGGTGTGGCCACGAGTGATGAGGATCATCATTACCAGCTCATTATACGTCCCCACCGAGGGGCTTGGAGCCTACCCTAAGGGATGACTAGGCTATAGTCAACGCTGGCCCAGTGCGGGTCGACTTCACGCATATCTTTGAATTTCTTCGCCGATATGTTCAGACATGTTTTACTTCGCCGTAAGATAGATGGTTGAATAGATGCAACTTACTAAATAACTATAATAGATGTCGCTAATAACAATAACTTTGTTAGATATGTCTAGTTTAAGTTAAACCCTATGTTATAAGATTGATCAAACCAATCTTAGATCAACTTACATTGGTGAAAACTGTAACTGTCCTTGCGATTATTTTTTTATTTATGCAATGATTGAAATTATAGTACATTAATTAACACCATGTTGAAATCAGTACCATCATTTCCGAGATTAACGCGCACAAACACACAGACGAACCAACATATAGTGTACTAGAAGTTTATTATAGATATTAACCTTTATATTTAGTATTTTTTATTTTTTTGAATATACTTACTAGCTAATAGCAGTAGTCTTTCACCCTCCGCTTGTTCCGTGGAGCCGCTGAACTCTATTGTGGACGCACACAGATTCAACGCTTGACTGGCCTGAAACATTATACAACAAAAACTGTTACATATCTCTCTTGTCGTAAGGGGTCTTTTGACCACCTGTATAGATATATGGTAAGGTTTTAAACAACCACCCCCTACTTAAAACAACTTGTTTTTTTTCATAAGTAGTCTATACTAATATTATAAAGAGAGAAACTTTGTATTTTTGTATTTTTGTTTGTATTGAAATAACTCAAGAACTACTGGGCCGATTTAAAAAATTCTTTCACCATTAGAAAGCTACATTATCCCCGGGTAACATAGGCTATGTTTTTTTAATTTCACGCGGACGAAGTCGCGATCAACAGCTAGTATTAGTATATTTGTAGAAGATATATTCTATTTAAGGCTCGTTCCTAGTTCAAAGGTTATTGCTATTCAACACTGCAACGCCGCGAGTGCGATGGGTATCTTTGCACAGGGAACGACGCTGGACGATAGATTCATTTTATGTACATATTTTATTCCTAATAAAAACCTTTTATTCCATTTTACGTCATGAATCAGAATATAAATATACATTATATCTTACTTTAGACCTCCATGATGATTTTTTGTGATATTTTACGGATCCCCACCCTGCTTTAAAGCATGATACACGTGGTATCTTAATTCAGATCCTCCCCAAGTTGTCCATAATGTTTTTCAGAACCCTCTAAATCCCCTTAAGTTACAATAGTCTTTAGTTCTCCATACCTGTGAAATAATGGTCTGTTGTTTGTTGATCTCATTCTGCAGCTCCTTGATGCGCTCTCGCACCGTGGTCACATTCAGCACGGGCTCCTCGGCCGCGCGCTCCGGCGACTCGTGTCGGACCACACGCATAGGCGTTGACGGCGTCGATGACTGATAATGGAACTTATATTTTACGATAGAAGATTATGGTGAATGGATTGATAATATTCAATGTTACGCCTTGATGTAACAATTGAAGACCCTTGTCTCTGGACATCTTGTACGAAGATAGGCTGCAGATATGCCATTAATGGAGAGCAAAGGAGACATAAAGACTGTATAGGTCCCCTTCCAGACAAATCCATTTCTTAACATGGAAATAGATTATAGAAATTGGTCTCTGACATACTCGTTAAGCAACAATATTTCTACTTGATGCATCTCTATATTGTACAGGGGCTTACCCAAATTACATTTGCTACAAAGCGATTCGATAGCGAACGTCAAAAATGTATGGAACTGACAATGCCGTTCGATCTTACATGCGATGAGCACATGACTTATCGAATGTTATTGTCAGTTTCATATATTTTTGTCGATTCATCAGCGATATCGCCAATCGAAAAGTATTTAGGGTGGCTACCCTGGTCGACCATAACAAATTCCTAGGCCTATCAATCTATGTACTTACCGCATTCTGCATTCTTCTATAGAAGCTAACACTATGCACTAGTTCCGCGCCGCGGTCGTGCCTGGCGGGCGTCGTCGGCGGCACCTTTACCGGCGACTTGAACTTTGCCTTTTCTTCATAAACGAAACTATTTGATGATAGACCCTGCTGAGACGCAAATAATAGAATATCATATAAAAACTTTTTTATAAATTCATCATTTAAAAAAAATACTGGGGACTTTATCCTGTATAAAAACATCTTTTTTTAAATTTCAGTTAGTAGATCCCTTTGGTTAGTCAAGCATTACAATATTTTTTCATATTCTTATCATGTAAAATATTAGTTTATCATTGCATATATTGCAAATAAAAAAGCAAACAAAACGTTAAAGGCGTGGGAGTGTACCCAGTGTACAGGTAGAGGAAGTAGTGATGCACGTGAGATATAGCAAGACCATATCGGTACCAAAAAGACGAAATTCAAAGAACGCATTTCCATTAAAGACAAGGACCGTGTCACTGCGTAAAAATGCGTTACTTAAGCCTTATTCGCAGATTACATTAGAATAGTATTTTAGTCGAGACTACTATTCGGACTCGTTCAAGCCTAAAACGCACTAGTAATTTAGGAACTAAACGTATCCGAACAGCAACATTTTAGTAGAGTAGATTAGTAAATGCTTTGTCCGGATACTTGCTACTTGCGACTCGGCTAAAATACTATCCTGGTGTGTGCAAGCCTTTAAAGAGCGGACTAAACAATCTTGATACTTTCATAGTTTAATTTAAATTCTCACTTTATTTACTTTAGGCGGTGTCGGTCCTTCACTGTCTTCCAGTGCCTCGTCCAGCATATCATCCAGTTCACTGTCGTATGGACTGTGGGAGCTATCAGAGTCATCTTCACGTACCGCTTTCTTGTAACTCGAGTTATTTTTCTTTACAACCTGTGATATGATTTACACTTTATTACCCTTCTCAGAGCCTAATGAACACTTAAGATGCTTAAGGTTTTTATTTTGTAGGGAAATGCCCAACGGCATTGGATCTCGCCTAGCTATTAGCGATGACCGCTGCCTATAAACATTTGCAAATTGTTAAAAGGTGGCAATTGCATCTTCATTTGATAGAGGAGGGGACGTACAAAAAGGAATCATACAAGTCCCTTCCCCTGTCAAATAATGTATCAATGTTACCAAAGTGAGTGGCAGTGTTGGACGGGGTCGCCCGAGACGGACTTGTACCGGTCAAATTGAGGAATTGCTCAAGAAGGCCGGTATTAAGAGCACGCGTAACCGTCGTGTATGCATGCGTAGACGTATGAATGTATTGTAGAAGAAGCGAAAGAGGTGTGTCAGGATCGTGCCAAATGGAGTTCCGTTGTCTCTGTCTACCTCTCTGGGTTATGGGCGTGATTATGTTGTTGTTGTCGTTACCAAATAAATACTTTTACATACTAATAAATTGTTTAATTTATTCTTACATTCATAACGTCTCTACCAAACGACGTCTCAGCCCAGTTGTCTGATTTGTTTAAATTGTCCCTGCACGCGTCCGTACTGAAATAATATAAAAAATAATTAAATTATATACATTGAAATGGTCTCCTATCTTACGAACTTTACATTTCCTTTAACTTTGCTGTGACTTTTTAAAAGACTTCTCAGTGTGTGATTATGAAATAAATCGTCTTAGATTTAATTTGTTGTTTATTAAAATTTTAGTTTTTCACCTTGATAACTAAATCGATTTTAAAAATACTGAATATAAAGCTCCTTTGTTAGGGAATACTAACTATGGCTAGTTGATTTTTATTAACGAATGGTATTGTCATTCTATTGGTCGCTTTCGTATTAACATACATAGCATAAGATAAACTTTTGATCAGCTTTGTTTATTATTATGTACTTAAAAACATCGAGAAACGAGCAATTTTTCTTCACTAGTTCCTCAACTAACTTGATATTTAAATGACCTTTACTCATAAGTACGAAAAAATTAGGTATTCAGTGTAAGGATTGGACATCGTTATAGCGTATTTCACTATGCCGTCATTTGCCAAGGTAATCACTTAACATTTCAGACTATTTCTTTGTTATTGCAGATTTTAAAGACTGATGGTCTCTTAAATCGCCTAAGGTGAGCGGCCACCGCAAAAGAGTGAAGGGCTGAGCGTGAGTTGGGGGCCCCATTTTCCGCTTTCATACTAAACTGCATACTTGTGTCCCCACCAAAGTGAAATGAGATGTGTCAAAAAGAGCCGAAATGTTCCAGAGCCGAGCTGTGTCAAATAAGACAGCTGCGTTATGCCGTTGGGCTCGCTTAGCTCAGCTATTTGTTGGTGGGGATGCAAGCTCATTTGCGGCCGGTCAGCTCACCATCTTACGCTTATTTATTCCGTCTTTTGCGGTAAGCCCTCCGATTTTTTATCCAACATTAAAGAAATACAACTCAAGTTTCGGTTCAAAGACGTCAAAATGATTAAAGACTAGAAGGTATATCTTGTTACCAGGTACATTTCCACAGTTTATTCATGCCATATATGCAGTTGAAGTAACATCAGGCAGTAGCGGTTCATACAAGCCGCCCTGGGCGAGATTTGTAAAGCGCCCCCTTTTTTAGTAGGAGGGGGGTGAAAAGGGTTATGTAACTAATTCGCAGTCCTGTGGCGCCCTTACTGGGGCGCGCCTTGGGCGAATCCCAATCTTGCCATACCCTAACGCCGGTCCTGACCCTAGCAATGATTCTATGTATTCTAATAAGAGTTGGCATACACGGACTGTTTGGACTATAGTCGGTTTTAATAGCTACAAGCTTTGGGCAATCAATAGTTGAAGTTCGGCATATACGGACCGAAGATTGCTTATGCCTCTCAAGCTGTACGACGACCGCTAGAAACACTATAGACTGTTTCTATTTTTTTAGCTTTATTAAAACTATCTTGGTAAAGATCTCACATATGTGGTCGACTCACAAGGTTTTCGTCCTCCAGATCAATCTAACATTCGTCATTTGTTATGTCACGTTTCACGCATTCATCCATCTCTTTCTTTCTTACCCTGCGGCTTCATTAGACAGAGTTCGTGCAAAAATCGGCCTCACGCCGAAGCAAAGTCTCCGTTTATATCGCGAATTCTGTGTAATGAAGCCATAGGGTTATGACATGCCCGTACCATGCTAACCATTTCATTTATTTATTCTCTTAGTCTTCATAACGTCTTTAGAATGTATCATTTATCTATAAAAAGGTCATAATAGATAAAATAAGTCTGAAAACTAAACCTTATGTTATTTTGAGGATAATTGTATAAGGTGTGTTAAAAATAAAATAAACAACACATTATATTTTATTAAAACCCAGAAGAAATAAACTTTTTATCACACACTGAGAAGTCCTGAAAAGGTCACAAAAAATTTAAAGAAAATGAAAGTCGTTTTCGCATTCAACATTTTTATTTTTACAAAAATCTGATAGAAAAGTTTCTATTATCACAGACAAATTAACTTAAAATTTATACACCGACAGATTTCACTAAAACGCATGAACAAAAATATTGTTATCTCTTTTATTTTCAAATAAAATGAGAGAGATGACTATATTTTTGTACAGATATTTAGATTGAAAACGTACGGTTAAAGGCAACCTGAAAGAGAAATTTCATTATTAAGCTACCAACATTTTAAATTATTAAACCGGTTCAAAATTTGTCTGACAAAATGTACAGTCGAGTACATTGTTAGTGTAACATAGCTATGTTATTGTGTCAAACTTTGGGACACCCTGTGTATCTAAAGCCTCGGCTTCATTATACCGAGTTCGCGATAAAACTGGAGATTTTAATTCGGCATAACTCCGTTTATAACGCCAACGGTCTAATGAAGTCAAGGCATTGTTTTTTGCATAGCTAAATACACCTTAAATGCAATCGACCTTAAAAGATATTAATTAAGTAAAAACTTAGTAAACTTATAATTAAGGCTATGTTCACACTGGACACATCCATTTTTAAATTACTCACTGAATACTTTTTTATTTTACCATGCATTAAACGACTTTAAATTGTACTTGATTAAAGTAAAAGTAATCCATTGTACTTTAAAGTTAAAATTAATAGGATACAAGACTTGCCGTCTTCAAATAATTAATACTACGAAATAACTAAATTGTATTAATTCTGTTTTCTCATAGCAAAGTATCAATTACAGTCGCATCTGGATGAGCGACAGTTCAAAGGACCGCGATATGAATCTCACTTATAGAGGTTGCTCTCTGATCCGTGCTTTCGCTTATGGAGGTACTCGACGGGACTATAGAACGACTCGCTTACCCAAGTTTGAGTGTGTACACGTCAATTGACGCTGATTGTATCTGCTATTAATTATAATAAAAAAAATTGTTTTAACATGTCTTATAGTGATTTTAATATGTTATTTCTATTGAATAAAACATTTCTATCGATTATTTTTATAAGTACTTTTTAGGTAAGTAGGAAGATTAAGTTTTTTATGAAGGCCTTTTATAGTAACTCTACGGGCATTAAGTTTATTAGAGTTTTACGAAACTAAAGCATAAGTTTTTTTTCATCTATTAAATTTTAAAAATTCTATGTATCTATACTAATATTATAATGAGGATATTTTTTTAATTTTTGTATGTTAGTATGTATTGAAATAACTCGAAAACTACTAGGTCGATTTCAAAAATTCTTTTACCGTTAGAAAGCTACATATCCGAAAACACAGGCTATATTTTTTTTTCTGCGCGGACGAAGTCGCGAGCAACAGATGGTTTTTAATAAATATAATCTAATACAGAATTCATGACAGAAATTAGTACTTGATATTTATAAAGCGAAGGGGGAAAGACAACTTGCTAGGTTGTTATGTCTAACACTATGTTATTTACAACAAACACTACAACTATTCCATAGGCAACATTACAGTCTTATTTATTTAATGATATATTTACTATGAATATTTTCAACTTGCTCTAAGTTAAAAAACGTTTTATTGTTTTAATAAGATTTATAATATCTATCTTGTCAGTCAGGGATTCCCAAAGGGGTCAAAATCGGTTTGAATTTGGGGGTCGACGCGGTCTAAAAATCGCCCCCTTATTCACAATAGTCTACTAATTTAAAGCATTGTTAATGTTTGTTTGTTTGTTCTCACTCTCTCTTCTTCTATTGACCTAAGTCAGGATGAAAAATAACGCTCTGTAGCAGCTGTTTTAAGTTAGTAGACCATTATGAATAAGGGAGTCGATCTTAAAAGTAGGTAATTTGGCCATGGGGGTCTGAGGCGACAGTTAATTTCGGAAAAGGGGTCACTTGTCCATAATAGTTTAGGGATCCCTGTAATATGTGAATGAATGTCCTTATATTTAGTCCGTTTATATGTTTTTAAATTATAGTAATTTTATTGAAACTTTAATGTTCTAAGGTTTCGTCTAAAATAGTCCATATATAAACTGCAACTATATATCCTCCTACTCGTATAACTGATTTTAGCACAGTCAAAATAACTGACAAATATTTGTAAGAGATAGTAAACCGTATACGGGTAAATGATTACGTATTCCGCTTGTATTTGGGACGCGGGATATTTGCATGCTATTTTGAATGTGTCGGATCATTTAGATTTCGCAAACTGATCTGTTAACGAGGCAAAGTATTTTTTTACGAGTGAATTGTTTTTAGAAGCAAAGAGCAGATAATTGTAGAATGGAAATTTATTTTATTGTCATAGAGAAATGACATTTTTATTAATACGTTCACAGAAGCCAACTAACCAAGTTAAAAAGTCTAAAGGAGTCCAGTGAAATGTGTTACATATGTTTTTAATTTACCGAAGTTACCAATGCGTGTTGTTAAGATAAATATGGGTATGGTTTTCATAAACAAAGCTGGGCGTTCATTGAAACTCGATCCTGCAACGTTTGTTTTTAAAAGTGTTTAATTACAAATCATTGTGAAATTTCGCATACAGACTACGTATCTGTTTAATTAGTACATACAGTATGGAGTTTCAACATTTTAACTAATTTATTTTCCTTCGTTTGTTTCTCAAAGAAGTTTTAAATGGAGTGGTTCTTTCAACTGTTTAATTGCCACTCGAAGTAATTTAATAGTTACTTAAGGGAACCTTCTTCAGTAACTTATTATAACTGAAATTATGTCTTTTACAAAGTTACGTTATTTTAATAATAGAAAATATAGCAGTCGTCTCATAATATTGTATTTCTTTAGATGCCTTTACTCCTTTACTCGTGTATTTCTTTATAACTCGAGTAAATCCTATTCGTTCGTATTGGTATTTATTTTAAAACCTGTTCCAAGCCGATGGTCATATTTGTTCAAACAAACCAGATAAGGTTCTAAGTAACATTGTATAAACACGTACAAAAGATCAGTCGTGATGAATAGGCACTATATAAGGCAGTCTAAATATTCAGCCTTTGTTATAATAACAAGTCAAAATAGACTTTATTACGACTTAATAAAGTCTTGTTTAATTACTACATTTTGCAGGTTTTTTTCTATCAAATAAGATGTAGATAATTCTGTACTATTATAATTAACCCTTAAATGCATAATGTTGTTTTTAAACAACATACTAAACAGTAATACATACGTTTTCTAGACAGTCTATATATGTCTATTACACGAATATATTTTTTAAACATAAAACAAAAATCATGCATTTAAGGGTTAAAATGGCTCTACTATTTAGTGCAATATTTCTGTTCAAGTAGTATCGTATTTTAGATAATTATCATATCTAAACGCCCGCATTTAACGTAATGTGGACACCGTGTCAATGTCAACTAGTTTAAGTAACCAATCTTACAGTAAAAAAATGATTTCATAGTAATGATTGTCAAGTCGGTGTCATAGATTGAATAATTTGTAAAATGTTACAAGTTGCGTGTCTGATAGCATTT
>QDHC01000780.1:249557-262148 GCA_013186455.1 Papilio dardanus tibullus | reverse complement strand
ATAGGAAGGGAAAGTGGACTAAAATTAGGCCTCCGGCACCACACTCATCAGACGAAACACGGAATTTCTTCCAATTAATATTTTAAATTCCTGTTTTCTTAAAATATTATTTTTCTTTCAAAAAGATTTTGAATAAATATCGAAGCGCCAGTCACTAAAAGTAATATCGTTTTTAAGTTGGTCAATGTGAGCTGCTTGTACTAAACATGCTTACATTCACCAAGGTTGGAATTGTAAAGCATCTTTTTTGCACAAAATATGGCCTGGCCTATATTGAACTGGAAAAGCCAAATTGATAAAAAAAATTTAGTTGTTAATTAGTTAGTTATACGGGTTCATTTTTCCGCGAACAGCGCGTATTTGCATAAAATTCATTCATAGAAAGTTTATAAAATAAATCGGATAACACATACGTATTCACTTTATTTAGATTAGCAAAATTTTCTATGTAAATTGCCAAGATTTATGGGTATTTTTTAAGCTTTAAAATGCGCAATGACTTTCGTAGAAGAAGTGATTTTTTGTGGTTTATTTTATTAAATAAATAACAATTTTAAAATGCAACTTCGCCACCAGAACCGCTCCGTGTCAAATAAATCATAAATTGAACAAATATTTTATTCCCAACACCATAATACCAATCATAGGAAGTCGAGTTAGTGACAGTAATAGATATTTTGAAATTTTTAGTTAAAAAAATATATTTTTTTATTTCGTTTTTATCACCCTGTATAAACAAGTAGGCTTTCAATAAGAATTACGCTAAATGTTAGAACGATGAATTTATTTGCATTTTAATTAAAAAAATGAAAAGAAAAACAAATGTTTTACTTACCTTAAAAATTATTATTTAATTTCTATCTACATGAATAGAATTTTAAATGAAAATCTTTCTATAAACAAATTCCTTCAGATATCAAATGAACCAAAAAACACAAAAGTACAAAATGAGAAAAAATCTGTATCATTGAAAACCACATTAAATATTTTTTTCAAAATGCAGATACATTTGAATTTCCTGTAAATCAGTATGTTAGTATCCTACATATCTAAAACTCACCAGTTCAGCAACAATTTGTCTGTCCAGCCGCTGGCATTCGTTCACTGATTTCGTAAACGTGCGGGTATTTAGAGGTTTTGAAGTCTGAAACAATAAAAACATTTTTTTTTACTTTTACTCATACAAAAAAATACTGTAATCCCTATTTTGTTATTTTTTTATTTCTCATATCTTCTTTTTTTAATAATCATTGTCATAGCTTTTCATTATCAAAACATCCATACAAAAATATATTATCGTCCAAATTAATAAAAAAATCTATAAAAAACATCCTGTTTATGGTAGCATGTTTTAGATGGCGCTATGCCATCTCTCTTAATGTGGACAGAAAACTTTTTTGCTAGCTTGATTTAAAAATGTATGGAAATTGTTTGAAAAACAGAGTTTTGTAGTATTAAGTTGTATCGCAGATATAACTCACAGTGTATTTTTAGTTTTTTTTTTCTTTTTTTAATAAAGATGGGTTCAAAAACTAAATTTAGATCAATTTCTTAACATTTCCTTGTATATTGTTAACTAATGTTTTTTTTTATTTACCTTGTTACTAGCAGTTTGTAGAACTTTATTAATATCTTTAAATGAATGTATGGAGACATCCAATGTCGATTCCTGTTTTTCTTCAGCGTTTCTTCTTTGCTGCGGTTGAGTCTTCTTTATTTCTGGATTCTAGAAATTTTAATAAAAATAGTTACTAGCTAGCATCTTCTTACAACTTACAAGTTTCACTCCTAACGTAAATTTAAAAAAAATACAAAAATGTTAAGTAAAACAGAAAAACAATAGTAAAAAACAAATTTATGATTTTAACATACATGAATTAAAAATATTTATGTTTATCATTTTTAAATGAATTCACAAAAGAACCTTAGGATTTTTTTATTTTTTTAATATCCATGACTAAGTCACACGCATGAGCTAGCAAATAAAATAAAAGCGCGGAACTAAAAAAACTTGGTAAGAAGTCTATGTGTTCTTTCGGACTGTGCTCTTACAGCTATACCCATCACCAAGATCAGTTAAGCCATCTTGGAGATACCTTCACCGTCGGTCAAGAATTATCCTGTATATCATTAGTAATTAACTTACGGCATTATGATGTGAGAGGTCATCTTCCCAGTTATTGATCTGATCAGCGAGAGCGGCCAGTCTACCGAACTTCTTCTTCCCATCTTGAGCCGGCTTTTCTCTGGGTTGAGACACCGCAGGCGGTGGGGTGGCAGAGTTAAATTTTGATTCCGTGCGACTTATCGGTGATGATAGGTTTGGTGTGTCTATGTAAAGACATAAAAAGATTAAGAATCTTTATGAGGTCAAATAAAGAGCGTCGGTGGCTCAGGGATTTAGCTCTTGACTTGTAAACTGCAGGTCCCGAGTTCGAATCCCGCCATCTACCAATGTGTTTTTCGATTTCGATTTTCATATGTATATTTACCCAACATTCTTAGGTGAAGGAAAACATCGTGATGCAAACTGCACATATCGGCGAATAAATTCAAAGATATGTGTATTCCCGCAAAATACGCGCTAGTCGTGGATTTGCGGAAAATGGAGCCCATCATGGGTCGAAACCGTTAACCTTTTTTTTTATGAGGTCAAATAAAAACTTTATTTTTTTACGCTCTGGTTACAGGACAGTAAATAATACAAGTCACTTTAATTAAAAAATAAACAATTTTTCAATTTTCAATGCCAGTTTTAAATTGGTGAGTCACATATAATGAAAATATTTTTGTCTTAAACAGATAAAAAGGAAGTTTCTATATCAAATCAAATCCTGTTTGATAAATGAGTCATCTTTTAGTGTCGTTTAAACAAGCAAGTAAATTGTTTAAACTTTTATGAGACATTATAACACTAATTAATGCGGCTAAAACTCGCGTATAGTGTTCTGGTACGGGTACCGACTAGTTTCGGACTCTTCGGGAGTCCATTTTCATCGAACATCGAATAACCAGCACTCGCCATGAAGATGGACTCCCGAAGAGTCTGAAACTAGTCGGTACCGTTATCGGAACACTATACATGAGTTTTAGCCGCATTAATTAATAAGCAGATATAGTCAAATAACAACTAATTTTCTTTATTAAAAAAGTTATATTTTTATTTTGTAGCAGCTGTTTATTTTGTTTTGTATTACAAGATTGACATGTTTGAATAAACATAAATCCCAAAGCTAAAAATCTTAAAAATCCTCTTTCTTCTAAGCAATAATTATGGGTACTTTTGCACCGGGAATACCAGACAGAAGATAATTGTAATTTTTATCTCTACTAATATTAAAAAACAGAGATACTTTCTAGTTTTGTTTGTATTGAAATAACTCAAGAACTACGGGGCCAATCTCAAAAACTCTTTCATCATTAGAAAGCTACATTATCCCCGAGTAACATGGGCTATATTATTTGATTCCACGTGGACGAAGTCACACACTACAGCTATTTTTTTATATTTTGCGTACACTTTTATTAATGAAAGCAATAAATACATTTTTAGACTTACCAGAATATAGATTTCCCAGTCTGTCTAAACGGGATTTTATATTGTGTCGTAAAGCTGGACGCTCGTTTTTATCGTCCATGTCACTGTCCTTATCCAATATTGCTTTAGAATTATCGTCTAGAAATAAAACACAAATAAACATAAAAACATCTTAAAAAAAATCAAACATAGCAGTCCATTTATGGAATAAGCTTAATAATTTAACATTAATGAAGAAATTAAATTATTATAATTAAAAGGAAACTTACAATAAAATAAGAAAAATATAAAATGTGGAGATATAGATTAAAACAATCTATACTAATTTTACAAACAGAGAAACTTTGTATTTTTGTATGTATTGAAATAACTCAACAACTATTGGGCTGATTTCAAAAATTCTTTCACCATTACAAACATTATGTGCGAGTAACATAGGCTGTATTTTTTAAATCCATGGGGACAAAGTCGCGAACAGCTAGTTATTTCTAACAAACACTTTTATAAAATAATGAATATTTAACCAAATCACCTGTTTCAACAACCATGATATACAAAAACATTTAAAATCACAAAATAGGTGTATTAATCACAAACACTCAAATTATACTGCAAGATATAATACAACGGTAACCACAAAACATTAACTACATAAACATTATTTACTAATGTCCCTTTGGAGTACAGAATGACTAACAAAAGCTTTGTTTACAGGAAAATATATATAATCATTACTAAAGTAAGATGTTAATGACCTATTCAGATTTATGTCATAAAATTTATCTTTGTAAAATTATATTTGTTTAGTAAATTTATTGTTTCTTAATTTACAGTTTACAGACAATATGAGAAATCATTATCCATAATGAAGGTCAGATGATAACAAAATATTTAATTGAAAGATAGAAATGTTAAAGTAAAAGATTAATTTTACGTTTGTTATAATACAATTTCTTTGAAGTTAAATACTAATCTGTATAGTAATATTAACTATTTAATTGTCATTAATGTTATTTTATATTTAACTAGCTGTTGTGCGAGACTTCGTCTGCGTGGAATTAAATAATATAGCCTATGTTATTCGGGGATAATGTAGCTTCAAAATGGTGAAAGAATTTTAGAAATCGGCCCAGTGGTTCTTGAGTTATTTCAATTCTAACAAAAATACATAGTTTCTCTCTTTACAATATTATATAGATTTAGCCTCTCAATCCAATTGGACACCTTTAGGTATAGGCGTCCTCCGACCTCTTCCATTTGTTCCTAACTATCCCCGGTTCAGTCCAGTCTTTACCCACAACTTGTGTTATGTTGTCTTTCATTAATGTTATCTTATTATAAATACGAAAATTACGATGGATGGACGTTTGTTGGATGATATCTCCTAAATGGCTAAACTTGGTGAACTTTTTCACAAATGTAGGTCATAGTCTGTTGGAACACATAGGCTACAATTTTTTTTTAAGTTCTGTAGTTTTATAAATTGAGGAAACTCATGTTCAGAATAAATAATTAATGTTTACCTTCAATTTCCTTAATGACTACATTGCTGCCTCTTTCTAAACTGGGATCATATAAAATACTTATTGGTACATCTCTTTCTTCTACTTGCACTTCAATTTGTATATCATTTCTATGAGATATATTAATTTCAACTGATACGTCCGAGTTTCGTCTGTTCAAGCTACCTTTTTTGGGACTTTTGAATTCCTTCTTCGTTACTATAACATCGTTCCGCTTCTGTGGAGAGGCGACTATCAAATCTGATTTTTGTACGCTTTTTCTCTGTGTTTCAGTTTTGAGAGACTCCCTGGACGGTTTCTTTGGTGAAAAAACAGGCTCCTTTGATACTTTAATGGGCGATTTAATTGGAGATTGTGGTTTAACGACACCGACATTTTCGGCAAGAGGTTTTCGTTTCGGGGTTTGTCCGGAATTTGCTAATTTCTGATCGATTTTCTCTTGTCTAGCACGTGCCCTTTCCAACATACGCTAAAAAATTTAATTGAAGTTATAATTTGTACAAATTATAAGCATTTCGACCGTTATTTTATCGCGATTTGTCAAACTTACCTGGGTGAAGGGATCCATATTTACACAATGAAATAACTAAATACACTTTGAAATTAAACTTGCTATCATTACTTTTGCATATGATTCCTTAAAACAATAAAATATTTCTAGTTACAGCAATATTTTCTAATTAAATTGTTTACATCACTTTTGATACTCGAAATCGAAAACGGTTACAATTTGACATTCACAACAAAACCGTAATTTTCAAATTGTTGCGGTCTGCTTCCCCGCAGAGAGCGCTGTGAACATATTGTCTATGGAATCCAAAGAGTAGTTTTATTTCGCCACATTAAAAAACACTTGTATTAATCAAATAAATCGCAATTTATATAATAATACCATGAAATTAATTCAACGTAAGCGATTATGTTATATTTTGGATTTGTTGAACTCATCGACATTACGAAATTGAGGCCTTTGGTGTTTACATGAACATAGGTACCGAGTTTTCCTACAGGTGGCGTTTAAATAAATGTATATTTTTCCCTTAAACTGAAACTGTGGCAATGAGTAAGTAAAAATCTAAAATATATATAAACAAATAACATAGTATGTACTTAATGCAAGTTTATACATTTCCTTATAATTCTCATCTGACTGCACACGTATGACTCATAAAAGACCTACAACCTTTAGCAGCAGGGAATGAACCGGGTCTTTGTTGTGGTTATAAACAAAATTAATATTAATTGTTAACAAGATAGGAGTTAGTGTAATGTGCATAAAAGCAATGATCAATAATATTAACTTTAGCTTTAGCTAACTTTGTAACTAATGTGCTAATATTATGCAAGTATTATTAATATTTTAATATTCGACAGTAACATTTATTCAAAAACTAGTACTAGGTTTGTATGATATTTTTCCCATCTTAATTCCAAAACAAAACACAAACGATCAAGATTAAGGTGGCCGCTTGCTCGTTTGCCACTTTTTAATATAAAAAAAAAGATGTTTTAGAATCTAGAAAAATGTTTTTTTAAGCAATACTTTAATAATAGCAATTCTTTCAATGAAGTTGAAGTTTATTTTTTTTTTCATAACCTTTTGTTTGAGTTATATGTCACTAATTAGATTGTATGTTTAACTGGGACGTGTATATTTATATTCCATTAAAAACTAGTTTTACGTGACACTAACACGGTTCCCTATAATAATATCACCACCAATTAGTATGCACAACGATTACTTTAGTTAGTTTTTTTTTTATTTTGCTCTTATATCCATCATATAATTATTTATACGAAAAAACATCAATAACATATTATAAGCGTCCTAAATTTCCTAATTCCCAATTTACCAGTTCTCACTCGTACCACAATTTTTAATTCAAATTTTTAGCAGACTCCCAGAGGCATTGCAATTTTAGGTACTAAAATATATTACCATGTGAATACCTCTGTATGGTATAAGACCAATTTATATGTGCAATGCATTCATTATAATCAAGTTGATACGCGATTGGCCAGTCTTACCACAACTCTTGAACTGTGAGCTAGTGTGAAATCAATTTGCTTCAACAAAATAACATGGGTACGTAATTTCAATAAAACTTTACAAATCTTGAAATATATTCAATAGTTAAAAAATAAATGTATTATTAGTGATTTAATTAATCCTAATAAAATAAAAATTAATGCACATAAACAGCATTGTAAATAAAAACGTTGAATAAAGTTGATGCATTCTCTGCTTAAAACTCATGCTATCTCTTTTCTTCGTATAGGTAAATTTGTTATCAAGACCGTGATTTCGAAACTATGGACAAGGTTTTTTTTTAATTAAGACAAAGCTAAAGTTGGCTGTTAGGACATTGATATCCTTGTAAGTGAATGTCCGGATGAGTTTGTTAATGCAATGATTACCGTTATTACCTACTTAAAACAATAATTGACTCACTACCGCTATAAGGAACAATATCGTATTAAATTAAACTTTATTTCCACCGCTGAATCAGTAGAAAAACATATTGTCATCTCTGATGTTCCAAAGAGATTGAAAGGGACGACGATATATTTGAGTGACTCAACTCTGGAAAATACGGCTTATTGCAAAATTGTATTGCACAATAGGAGACGTCTCAAATTTTTATTGATCCGATTGATGATAAATAACAAAGACGATATAAGGAGCAAACTGAGTACTTAAGTATCTAGATTTATGGATGTAAAGATGTTTCCCGTTGGACCTATTCGTCTAAGTATCTAATATTCTAATGACAATTTTTATTCCTCTTTGGCCGATTGTCTATGGATTCGGTCGGAGGGCTTTGGCCCAACGGTTAACTCCCTAAAGAAAGAAACTGTTTAAAATAAAAGGGTCCTCTCTATTCCCAGGGTAGTGAATGGAAAACCTATCCTTTTGAGTTGATTTATAACGTTATCTTTGCATTATGTGTAGTTTATCTAATAATAAGTTAATTAATAATCTAGAAAATCTGCTTTTGTGGTTAGACAGGTTAAAAATAAATGAAGAAACCGACAAAAATAATATTAGACATACTTATAATTTTCCTGTGTGGTGTTTCAGGTTCGTTTACGACCATTCTGTGCATCTTTGCCAGTTTTGTGATAATCGACAGTGCTTCTGCTGGTTAGTGAGCAATTTATTTATTGATTACTAAACCCACGGCTTCATTAGACTTAGTTCGCGATAAAAACGGACATATTGTTTCGGCGTAAGTCCCTTTTTATCGCGAACTCGATCTATTGAAGCCGTTGGGTAAGGGTTACATTCAAATAACTCTTTGTATTTCCAGAACAATCTCCAAGCCAAACTCATAAAGTAGTGACCATATTATCGAAACCGATATGAGTTTCAATTAACTTCTAAACAAATTGGTTGTTTTAATACGAATGAAACATTATTGTTTTATAAAATATTGTCTTACTATATACATTCTATTTCTATTAATTTACAAATAGGGAAATAATTCCCTTCTTTTCATTTAAACCTACAAAATGACAACATAACCTCAAAACTGGGCATAACTTAACCTACAAAATCAAATAACCAACAGCTGGCAGTTGTCCGTTAGCCTCAAAGATCTACAGCTGCAGTCCCAAATGTCAGCAGAACTACGACTGCAGCCACGGGAAGATCTGCTGCCCTAACGGATGCAATGCTAAATCGTGTATAGACGCCAACGCATTCGGCAGTTCGGGAAACAACGACAAACGCACACAGTGTAAGTATCTTTTACTCTACGGCTTCATTAGAATGAATTCGCAATAAAAAACGGACATACGCTGTAGGAAAAATCTCCGTTTTTATCGCGAACTCGGTCGAGTGAAGCTGTAAGGCAAAAACAACATTGTAGCAACATATTGTTATTTCAAGAAAATAATAATAGGTATTAGTGACTATACTATTAAGTAAATTGTTTATTAATGACCAAATATAATACAAAAAAATTACACAACTTGTTTATACAAAAAGATCTCGTAAGAAGTTTTCGTGTTGCATTACATATTTAAATTAAAGCGTATTAATAGAAAACTAAAATCTAACCTATTTATTGTTCACAGCTGGAGGGCCTGGAGTCTACTGCAATAACATCAAATGCAGCGCCTTCGAAGTCTGCAAGATGGACCCTGCCACGAAGAGAATGAAATGTGCACGGGCCTAAGATTATGACTCTAACTCTACGGCTTCATTAGAGTTCGGGCAAAAAACGGAGATTTTGCTCCGGCGTAAGGCCGTTTTTTGCGAGACGTCTAATGAAGACCCAGGGTAAAGGGCCCTCGCCTTACGTTCTAAAGGGCCTTGTGATATAATATATTTAACATTATATAATACGCACTTTAATATATTTTTATTCTTTCTTTTAATCTTCTTTTATGATTATAATAGGGATTTTCGTCCTTACAGGACATATCCGTAGTGTCTTTAGTGACTAGGGTTTAACAAATCAGCTAAAAT
The DNA here is from genome assembly GCA_013186455.1 of Papilio dardanus tibullus. Taxonomy (NCBI): domain Eukaryota; kingdom Metazoa; phylum Arthropoda; class Insecta; order Lepidoptera; family Papilionidae; genus Papilio; species Papilio dardanus. The sequence goes on along the minus strand of QDHC01000780.1, from coordinate 252,613 downwards.
GGAAACTATGAGCCTAACATCGTCTGGGTTGAGCTTCAGCTTACGGAAATAAATCGCGCTCCCGTCTAGTTATTTTTTTGTTTCCATTGTTAAAAAAACTATCAAAAACATGTCATGTTCTTTTTACTTGATAAATATGAGATAGCGATATTTTTGTACTGGAAATTTACAAATAAAGGTTATTTTCATATAAATAAAATGTTCTATTAGGCACGTATTTATTATTGTTCATTCAACGTTCGTAGGTCAAAGTAGTGACGGCAAATGTGAAGTAATAAAAAAATAGAAATAGCTTTTTTGCTAAAAATAGCTGGTACATGAATATCACCTGTTACTTATTGGATTTTTTTAAATATTAAAAAGTGGCAAACAAGCAAGCGGTCACCTGGATTCGCTGAAAAAGCGAAGCGACCGCTGTCCATAGACATCTGCAATTCTATTTAATACAAGTTTTATTGTATACTAAATGGCAGTGATAAGGATTTACTGGTTTATTTTTATGTTAGTCACTAACCTACCAAAAATATGAATTTCGTCAGTTCACTATGGGAAAATATATTTCTGAATAGAGCAAGGTCGGAGGATAGCTATAGTTTTTAAAAAAATATATGAAAATAGTGGTACATGTATATATAAAGAAAAAAATATTTGTATCTTTATATGTATTAAAATAATTCCAAAACTACTAGGCAGATTTCAAAAATTACTTCACCTACAATTAACACGGAGTAAAAAACTCTATATTGCTAACAGCTTAGCAAGGTATATCATAACTTTACTTACCGTACGAGTGTGTCACCGCCCTAAAGCCGTCGTCAATGAGTACCATATTGTATAGTCGATACTCCTTACTCCTTGAGTAGTGCCTACTCGCCCTTCGCCGGAGTGAGCGACTTTCTTGAAAATAACTTGCTTATTTCGCGACTTTATTTACGTTTTTATACACAAAACAAATAATTTATGAATTAAGAAAGCTTAAATTCGCATTTCCTTAGTTGTAGTGGCGTATTCTGTTTAAAAAATAAAATATAATAGCAATTATTTCAAAGAAAAACATTGCACTAAAATTTAACAAGTATTTTGTACCGTCTTTTTTTTTAGTAAACCAATAATAACTTGAAGTATAATCATAAAAACTAGAGTATAAAAAATCTAACATAATTTAGAAAATAATTGCAAGAACTAGTAACTAAATAGGTACATAAAAACATACATAATTAAGAATCTCCTTCTTTTCGGTTAAAAAGTATCGAAAATGAGTGTAACAAACATGAATGGAAATGCTAACGACGAAGAACGAGGACTCTGGGATCGTCTCCACTGCTCGAGATTCAGCATTTGTACGAGACTCTACCGACGGTTACTCCGGAGGAAGGTGGCACCAGAACGGACTAATAAATCCAGTCCTAGGTAAGCTTTAGTCCACTTTAGGGGTACTCAAGAATAGTCATAACAAAATATACCAAGTAATAAATAATAGTGTCACAAAGAATATGGACGCAGGTACTTTTAGTGTAATTGGTAAGGTGTCCTTTAGGTCAGGGAATGAGATGAAATCATATGCAGTATAGAGGCGCTGAGGGATTTATAGCGCCTTATGAATTGCAATTAAGTACATACTTTCCAAACGAATATTTTGCAGTTCACTTTTTGGCAGGCGCAATGCTAACTAAATTCGTCACTTGTTAGCTTTTAATTTTTATTTCTTGAAAGTATACAACGATAAGATATCAAACGCAAGTGTTAGTCACGCAACAGGGTGCGTGTATTAGGCAGTTACTGGAATAGGTCAAAGTTATAACACGGAAAAAGTACGTGTCGTATTTAAGAATTTAATTGAATGTTATAAATATTAAGCACTCTTCACTACATAGTATAAAAAAGGTCGCATTCACTGTCCCTATGAATGCTTAAATCTTTAAAACTACGCAAGGGATTTTGATGCGTTTTTTAATAGAGTGATTGAAGAGGAAGGTTTATATGTATTATACATTATAATGTTGCATTCCACCCGTGCGAAGCAGGGTTGGAGTGTTAGTACTTAATTATATAAAAAGGTAGACCATAAATAACCTAAATGATATATTTTTTCATCTATCAGCATATGACTTCGATTCTTGGATTAAAAAGAATGCGTAAAACGAATTTCTCCTTTTTTATTTCTTATTATGAAAATGTTGACTAAATATTATGTGTAAATGAAGTGTTTTAGGGTATATATAACTTTTATAGCGTGTAGTAAAAGCATGTTCGTGTTTACGTGTTCAATAATGTCGCCCACACAATTAATTCACAATCAACATGTTGGACGTCACGTTATTACTTGAATCATTGATGGCGTCGAAATGTCAATGGCTTTTGGAATTATTGGAATTATATTTGCTATGTATCAGTATCAACATATAACTACAGTCAAACTTGGATAAGTGAGAAAACTTTATAAGCGAAAGTCATTCTCTGGTCCCGACGAGCTGCTTCCATAAGCTGCTAAAGACGTAGTTAATTGGAGGAAATTGGTGCCAGTGAAGGAGAAATTTAGAAGCAGAAGGTTAGCGTGGTATAGTCATGTTATGCGGTGGGATGAGGAGCATATAAATAAAAAAGTAATTAAATTGAATGTGGATGGATACAAATGTAGCGGCCAAAGAAAGGGATAAATACAGAAATGACGGCTGTTAGGGGAGTACAAAGGTATACTGTGCCGACCCTCCATTGGGACGAGGACAGGATGATAATGCACAGAGCTAAAGACTACATTTTGATATTTTTTTTTTAAATATCAACTTGTAGAATAGTTTAGTCGGCATAGAGACCAAATTTACAAAAAAATCTTTTTTTGCATAGCTTCCATGGGATAGAACAATGTGTATGAACATTTTTGAAAAAGCACGACATGGCATCTTTTCGTCGGGCAACTTTTTGTATCTTGCCTCATTTCCGTTTTTTAGTCGCCAGTGTGCGGACCCCAAGCAACTTTTTCTCGTCCGTCAAAAAGTTGCCAATCTGCGGTGGCCCTAAACGTAATTCAAGCATACATGAGCTTTAATGCCAGCTAC
>QDHC01000780.1:229107-249171 GCA_013186455.1 Papilio dardanus tibullus | reverse complement strand
TAAAGACGTAGTTAATTAGAGGAAGTTTGAAATTGGTGGCAGTGAAGGAGAAATTAAGAAGCAGAAGGTTAGCGTGGTATAGTCATGTTATGTGGTGGGATGAGGAGCATATAAATAAAAAAGTAATTAAATTGAATGTGGATGGATACAAAGGTGGCCAAAGAAAGGGATAAATACAGAAATGACTGGCTGATAGGGGAGTATGGAGGTGTAGATACTGTGCCGACCCTCTATAGGGACGAGGACAGGATGATAATGCATAAAGCTAAGGACTACATTTTCCTATTTTTTTTATTTTTCAAAAAAATATCAACTTGTACAATAGTTTAGTCAGGCATAGAGACCAATGTTATAAACATTCTCTTCTTTGCATCGCTTCCATGTGATAGAACAATGTGTATGAAAAATTTTGAAAAAGCACGATATTTAAATCGTGAACAATAAGCGCCCCCGCACATTGGCATCTTTTCGTCGGGCAACTTTTCGTATCTTGCCTCATTTCCGATTTTTAGTCGCCAGTGTGCGGACCCCAAGCAACTTTTTCTCGTCCGTTAAAAAGTTGCCAATCTGCGGTGGCCTAAACGTAATTCAAGCATACATGAGCTTTAATGCCAGCAACGCAAATTAAACTTAATTATAAAAGCAATAAAAATAAAATTAGCATAATAATGAAAAAAATATTTCACCATACTTAATTAAACTAATACTTTTGTTTTTATATTATATGAGTTTTTTTTCCAAAATAGTATATAATTTTTTATAGAAATAAAAAATAGGACCTAAAATCAACAATTGAACCAGAACGAATGTCATTAAAATTATTATTATATTCAGTGGTTCTAACATGAAATTGATGTCGCCCGTGCTTAGAGTACCGTCAGCAAAAACAGTTAAAATAAAAAATTATAAGAACAATAGTCACTTTGCCTTACTGTATGTTATTATTGTAGAATCCTGTAATATGTTATCTAGTTAATGTAGCATATAAAGAACTATGCAGCAAACGCCATTACTGGAGATAAGTCTTATTTAAAATCTATAGTTAGTAGTCAATCTAGCTTAAATTAAATTAAAATGCAATTAAAAAATTGGACACTACTAGTACAATGTGTTTTAAATCTTAATTTGCTGACGCTACAATGGAATAACCAATTTTTATTTGTTTATTTTTCTATTTCCATACGACTCAATGTGAGGCAGTCAGTGGAACGCGACACATGAAAGCCTTTGTCTTTATTCACGGTTTTCATAGTTACTTTTTGCGCAATTTCGAAAATGAATCACAACAGAGAACGTAGATCGAGTATAAATCTTCAAAACTGTCATCGCTTTCATTTCTTGACTATGTGAGAAAGTTTTTAGAAATCCATAGATCATAGAAATATGCAATTTTATTTTCTAACTCTAAGGCTTCATTGGACCGAGTATGTGATTAAAAACGAAGATTTTGCTTCGGCTTAAGGTCGATTTTTGCGTGACATCGGTCTAATGAAGCCCTTTTTTTTTTAAACTTCAGGAAATGCATTTATGCACCCCTACGCCGGGCGTGCAATGGCGTAGGGAATGTGGGACTCGCCAGCCACAGAAGTTGACCGTAATACCCGCTAAATTTTGCAGTGCCATTGCACTGTCCGGCGTAAGGGTGCATAAACGCATTTCCTGACGTTAAAAAAAAGTGTGGTTGAATAAGCTAAGCTGATTCCTGCTAGCCCCACAGTATTTAGTAACAAGGTTGATCCTCAGGAGTCGAGAGTCACGGAGACGTATCAACCGGCCACCATCAGCGCAGTACAGTGCACTTGGCGAGCGCGTGCGCATCAGCACACCGGCAGCTCTACAGTGCGCGTTGTTCTGTGGAGGTGCTCGCTGCCAGTACGAACTACCGCAAAAACGAGACAATGCCATACAAGGATTGTATTCTGATTGGTAAGTGTATGTTCTAACTGCAGTGACTTGTGTTGTCGACTTTGTTATTGTAGGTGTAACTTTAAGGCTTTATTAGGCCGAGTTTGCGATAAAAAAAAGGAGATTTATTTCGGCATAAACCCGTTTTTTGCGTGACATCGCTCTAATGAAGCCTAGCAAACAAGCTATTAAAGTAGCGTGATCTATACTAATATTATACAAAGAAAAGATTTGTATTTCTGTATGTATTGAAATAACTCAAGAACTACTGGGCCGATTTCAAAAATTCTTTCACCGTTAGAAAGCTACATTATCCCCGAGTAACAGGCTATATTTTTAATTCCACGCGGACGAAGACGCGTACAACAACTAGTGTATTATAAAATAAAAGCACGACATCGAATGTTTTGTACTTAATACATAATTAAGTAAATGTTTTTTTTTATGAAGCTACAACCACACTCGCGTGACTTCCGTCAGCCTTTGGTCCGTGATATAATAAAATTATATTACCTACTGTTATACCGACCTAATTTTAAAATGCTGGACTGTTTCAAATTAAAAAGTTATAGTAGGTCTGTTAAATTATTTGGAACATTTCCTATTACGTTTGCATACGGAATACGTATTAAGTATGATACAACTCTTGCAATGGATGGGTAACGTTCTACAGTATTATTTCAAATTCACTTTGAATGGATGCATGGACGTTTGTTTGAAGACATCTTTAAAACACTTCATCGGATCTCGATGTTTTGCACACATGTACGAGTAGAATGAAATCTGAAAGAACGCATAGGCGACTATGTAACGCGAACAAATAGTAGGAACAAAAAATATATAATACAGTCAAACCTGGGTATGTTAGACGAATAGGAAGTAGCAAGTATCCGAACAAAGGATTTACTAATTTATTTTACTAAAATGTTGCTGTTCGGACACGTTTAGTTACTAAATTACTTTCCTAGCGCGTAGGTTTACGCTTAAACGAGTCCGAACAGTAGTAAATCCTTTGTTCGGATAAATGCTACTTCCTACTCGACTATAATACTATCCTGGTGCGAACAAGGCTTTAGCGAGAGCCATTCTATGGTCCCGACGAGCTACCTCCATAAGTGAGAAACTCGGATCAGATAACTCTATAAGCAAGACAAATATTGCGGTCTCTTGGAATCTTGCTTATCCATTTCGACTGTTAAGTATTGTACATGTATATCGGACATTCTAACACACGTTTTCCCCTCATTTGTACAATGCAATAAATCGAGACATTCGTAATGTACTGTGGCAGGGTCACAGAAGACATTCTGGCGATGGCGCGGCCCAGCACCGCCAGCATCGCAGCTAGGAACATTATACAACAATTCCATAGGTATTAATATGTTACATTTATAAATTCAGCTGCAAAAAGTCACATATCCAATAAAATATTATTGGAGATTAAATATAAAGAGAGAAACTTTGTATTTTTGTATGTATTAAAACTTTAGAACTACTGGGCCGATTTCAAAAACTCTTTCACCATTAGAAAGCTACATTATTCCCGAGTAATATAGGCTATATTATTTAATCCCACGCGGACGAATTCGCGCATAACAGCTAGTATCCAATAACATTAGTAGAACCGTAGTCCTCTGTACTTCAAACTGTTATTTCTAATCATAAATAATCGATATCTTGCTGAATCTGACACCAGAATCTGATGACCAGATGTTTCCATTTCATCTTTTTTATATAAGAGAAGGGGACAAACGAGCGACATGAACACCGAGGTGGTCAACGACCCCCATGGACATTCGCAACACTAGAGGAACTGCAAATACGTTGCCGGCCTTTTAAAAATAGATAACCTCGCTTCTTGTACATTTGTTTCTAGTTGGGGAATTCGTACAGTGGTCAATCTGCAGACACCAGGAGAACACGCGAGTTGCGGTCCGCAACTGACCAGCTCCGGATTCACTTATGATCCTACAATATTTATGGCCAATAATAGTGAGTTATACAGTCATTTGAAAATTCTTATATTTATGCATTCACTCATTCGTTCAATCCGAGCGACTTTTACGATGAGAAATGACGAAGCAAGTCAATATTCCAAAAAGTTTTACATACAACTACGAGTAGAACTTTCATACAATCTTTATGCAAACCTGGATAAGGCAGAAACCTCTATAAGCGAGACAAATATCGAGGTCCCTTGGACTACCGCTTATTTTTTAATTATACACAAAAATATTTTAAATACATATTTCAGTTTCTTTACAGTTTATTATTATAATTTCGCGTGGCCGGACTACGGGGAGGCTAGCCTGAGTGCACTGCTCAATATGGCGAAAGTACTGTCCTTCGCATTACAAGAGGGTAGAGTCGCCATACATTGCCACGCAGGTAATATAAATAATAATTTTAACTTAGATTTTTAAGAGACAGGACCTGAAATGCACATGCATTCCACTCTGACGAATATAAAAGAACACGACCTAGTCTTGCTGTGGGCATCTTATTTAAAAAATTGATAGTGCAACAAACATTCGTATTTCTATTTTATATTTACTTATTTTATTATTAATAGGGAAAATTGCATAATACTTATTATTTTACAATGATCATAACACGTCAAACGTAGTCTTTATGCCGTTTAAGCAATGACCCTGTCTCATTTAAAATAGTTGATGTCAAATGACCGCTACAATTCTCAGTCACAACTAAAGTATCGCTCCGTTGGTAAACATGATTTTAATTCAAGCATTGTTGTTTATATTTAAATTATTAATATACTTTTTTACCGCGTCGTTTATATCAATCGTATTTTTAATTGTTATTTTAAAAATTTGGCTCGAACCGAAAGCCGGTGTGTGCAGGTGCAAGACGAAGTTACACGGCAAAACGGCTCTTGTGACCGGTGGAAATTCTGGTATAGGATTGGAGACAGCGAGAGATCTGGCTAGAAGAGGCGCAAGGGTCATTATCGCTTGCAGGAACGAAGAGAAATCGAAACTAGCTGTCGCAGATATTATTTCAACAACTGGGAATAGTAACGTAGAGTATAGACATTTGAATCTTTGCAAGTTCAGCAGTGTCAGAGAATTTGCTGATGATTTCAATAAGAATGAGGATCGATTGGATTTCTTAGTCAATAACGCCGGCTGCGCTGGTCTACCGTTGAAAATTTCCGACGATGGATTTGATTTAGTGCTGCAAACGAATCACTTCGGACCGTTCCTTCTAACTAACCTACTAGTTGATAAATTAGTAGCATCAAGACCGAGTCGCATAATTATTGTTTCATCGTATTTGCATAATTTTGGAAGATTAGATATTAACGACCTTAGCGAAATTAATACCAGCGGATCATATTTTAACAAATATTCTACCAGTAAATTATGTAATCTTCTTTGGATGAAGGCGCTGGTAAAGAGATTACCAAATGGAGTTACTGTTAATGCTTTGCACCCGGGATTTGTTAGAACAGATATTTTCAAAAGAACGCATCCTTTTGTTCAGAAGTTTGTTCGTTTTTTAACGACGTTGATGTTTAAAGATTCAAAGGAAGGAGCGCAGACGAGCATACATCTATGCGTTTGTCCAGAACTAAGCGATATCACTGGTGAATATTTTAAGGATTGTAAAATGCATTCGTATCATAAATTGTGCAAGGACGATGTGGTCGTTGATAAGTTTTGGGAAAAGTGTGTTTCGCTTACTGAGAAAAAGTAAATCCATATTAATTAGTAGGAGAATTTCATCGTCCAAGAAATCTTGGGATGCCATTTAAAATCAGATTTACAACTAGCATTTCACTCTAAAGTTAGTATTGCAGCTTACATTATGGTTTGCACTTTTCCATTAAATTATTAAGTTTCACAATATTTTACTAAAGTTAATTTTTACTTGTTAATTATGTAACTCTCTGTATGTTGTACTATTGCAAAACACAAATCAAAAGAATAATAGAAAATACAAGGCATCATATTTTTTTCCGGTTTAGAACTAAACTTTTTGCTGTATGGGGTAAAAACTATGTGTAATTAGTAGTCGTTACATTTACAATTATCGCATTGTTCAGTAACAAAAACATTAAAGTATAAAAAATATTATTATCAGTTTTATTTTAGATGTTTTGCAAGGTCGTAGACGTATGAATAAACAAATCAGCGTACATGTATAGATCTACAAGGATATTATGGCACTCGGAAAATATGTGAACTAACAATGTCATCTTGACAGCGTCACATTATAACCAATCAGGGAAAGGCAGCTGAGGGATTTTGAAAGAAGTTAGGAAATTTTTACCTATTGTTATCGGTAAAACTTTGTACGCGCCCCCTGTCAAAGTCAAAAAGTGCCAAAATATCCTTGTAGGACTATACATGAGCAACGCACACAAAAATCACAAAAAAACCGGTTCTGACTAGTTTTATTCAACAAGTTTTTAATACATTTAGTGAAGTCAACATGATAACTACAGAAGCGTTACTAATGCTAGCAGTATTTGTTTATAAGTTTATTATTGCGTTACTCTTGATCCTAATTATAACTATAATAATTGCGAAATTGTGTTTCGAACCGAAATCTGGATTGTGTAGATGCAAGACGAAGTTACACGGCAAAACAGCTCTTGTGACCGGTGGAAATTCCGGTATAGGTTTGGAGACCGCGAGAGATCTGGCTAGAAGAGGCGCAAGGGTCATTATCGCTTGCAGGAACGAAGAGAAATCAAAACGAGCTGTTACTGATATTATTTCCACAACTGGGAATAATAATGTGGAGTATAGATATTTGAATCTTTGTAGTTTCAGCAGTGTCAGAGAATTTGCTGATGATTTCAATAAAAATGAGGATCGATTGGATTTCTTAGTCAATAATGCTGGTTTAATTGACTTTGCGTCTCGTATTACTGAAGACGGATTGGATTCTGTTCTCCAAACGAATCATTTCGGACCGTTTCTTCTAACTAATTTACTATTAGAGAAGATAGTAGCTTCAAAACCAAGTCGGATTGTAATCTTGACATCATTAGCTCATTATTTGGGGTTTTTAGATATTAATGATCTTGGAGAAGTGAAGAATAGAAGGAGTCTTTTTAAATATCCGAATAGTAAATTATGTAATGTTCTTTGGACGAAAGCCCTGGCTAAGAGATTACCAAGTGGAGTTTCAGTTAATGCTGTCCATCCGGGATTTGTTAATACTGGCCTTTATGAAGATTTCCCTTATTATATTAAGAAGTTTATACTTTTTCTGACATCTCTGATGTTTAAGGATTCTTTACAAGGTGCTCAGACGAGTATACATGTTTCTGTTTCTCCAGAATTGGAAGGTATTTCTGGTGGTTATTTCAAAGATTGCAAGCAACATGGGTATCGGAAAATTTGTGATGATGATGAATTTGTTGAACAGTTTTGGAATAAGTGTGTTTTACTCACATCGAATAAATGTTAAATATTCAAATGACTTTTATTTGACCTTTTTATGGAAATGAAGAATTGAAGTTGTGACCTATGGGTATTGTTTATCATGTAAATGTATGTACGTTTATGGTTTCTTTTGTTTTAAAGTAAACAAAACAGAATGTTGAATAGTAAACGACTGATTAGTTTTTGGAAATATTTAAGTTAGTGTACTTTACAAATAGGCTTTTATATTCGGTAATTCATTTTGGGAAGAGAGAGATAACAATAGTGATAGAAAAGAAGAGGAATAGAGCGTAACGGGCTTTGTATGTGGTTAAAAGATGGCGTTCTAGAAACCGTTTGCTCAATAGTCTCCTATGAGCAAACAACTAAACTGATTATTAGTTCTAGGATCATCTAGTAAATAGCTCCGTTCTCTAACCAGGTCTAGGAAGAACCGGTGTCCTGATAGCTTGCTACTTAGTATACGCTCTCAGGATCCGCGCCAATGACGCTATCCGTCTGGTGAGGAAGAAACGTCCCCGTGCTGTGCAGACGTCAGGACAGATACTCTGCGTGCAGCAGTTCGAGCACTACATACTACCGCAGACTGTCGTGTTCAGTACAAAGTAGGTATTGCTATCACTGTTGTTTTTAAACGGTATGAGAGGGATGTGTGTTTGTGTTCAACAAAGCTAAAGTGAGGAACGCATTCCATAAGCAAAGAGGAAAACGGATGCTACATCTACATACTTCCAGTTCGTGATACAGGTTTTGTTTAGGGCATTCAAAAATGGGACAAATAACTGTTACCTTTTGCTTTAAGGTCAAATAAATCAGTTTCAAAGTAATTTCCAGGGAACCTTTATTGTCAAAGGGTCGAAAATGTGCCGAATTCACTCTCAGGCAGTATCTATATCGACAGCAAGCTACGCTACATGGAATAGAAGAGAGGGTCTTTCGTGAAATTCCTAAGGTTACAATTTTTTACAAAGTCTCATACTATTTTCCTTATATTAGGAACTTATACGAATATTAATTACTTTTTTTATTGCGCTATTTCAGATAGTCTACTGCATCTGTGAGAGACTTCTAAAGTTGTGCGGGTGTCATGAAAGCGGTGGACAGGACTATAGAATAAAGATGCGGCCTTTCTATAAAACATTCCTGTCTTATAGACTTAAGAAGAATAAACCTATAGACCCGACAACTCCTGAAGAGATGCAAACTGGTAATACCTTTAACCAAAAGTCGGAACCAAATAACGAAGAGAGTAAGGATAGGTGGTTTGAAAGAGTGAAGAGCAAGGGAGTGAATTCAGATATGACGGCTGATAAGCCTTGTTCGCACCAGGATAGTATTTTAGTCGAGTAGCAAGTAGCATTCATCCAAACAAGTGATTTACTACTATTCGGACTCGTTTAAGCCTTAACCTACGAACTAGGATAGTAATTTAGTAACTAAACGTGTCCGAACAGCAATATTTTAGTAGAGTTGATTAGGAAATCCTTTGTTCGGATACTTGCTACTTGCTACTCGACTAAAATACTATCCTGGTGAGTACAAGGCTTTAGAGATGTAAGAAATAGTCAATACTGTGCTGATCCTCCATAATAACGGAGCAGTTTGATCATGAAACCGTAGCGCACTTTCTTAGCTACCTTTTGATTATATTGTAATAAGGTCGACTTAACTTCGTGTAGAACGATCTTTACCGATACTATGTAATGTAACTTAATGTAAGTTGAAGCTATTATTGTAAGTAATGTTTACTTAAACTTGATTGGATAATTAACTACATATCCCTGATTGAATCATTACGTACGTCAATTAATAATTCCATCCCTATTTTAATCATTGAAATAAGAGAAATGACAGTATAATTCTTTACAAGTATAACGATAGTGGAACTTTCTAGTTCCAGGACAAACAGGTTCTCTACCGATGGTGGAGTGGCGTGACCCGGTTGAAGAAGACGTGGAGAGAAGCTTGGAGTCAGTTAGTAGGATCACAACGACTACTAATGGTATCATACCTGCTGTACAAGTGTATGAGGTATTCTTATTGAATTAATTGAAAGTCAGTACCCACGCAGACTATAACTAAACCGCACTGGGCCTGTGGTTGATCAAGGCACAATCACATCTAAATTAGATTAGGTTCCTAGATAACCTTTCGATGGGGACGTTACTAGCTGGCCAGTTAGCCAAAAACTGTAGATTCACATATTCGTAAGTATTCCTTGTTTGTTTTGTCTACATCCACATATTACACTTCTTTGTATGTTCCAGGCGTTCATCTTAGATCATCAAAGTCTTCCAGAAGATAAACAGAAGCGTTTAAAGCAGCTGCGCAATGATATCAATCAGAGAAGAGAAGCTATGGACATGATTTATGATGAGGTGAGCCAAATAAAATAAAAAACTAAAACAAAAGAATGTCAATCATAATCAGTGAAACTGTTATGATACCAGGAGATCATAAGAGAGCAGGCGTAATGCGCATAAGGCGAAATTAAATTATGGAATGCTTTTTCAACAGGAGGATCCTGTTATCCTATCGGGGCTTCTGTTCGAGTGGCTGGAAGGTCTAAAAGAGCCGGTGTTAGACCGCGAGGACCTCTCCCAAATTGTTGGCCGCGCGCATAACACCCATTGGTGTATCCAGGCTTTAGACATAGTAAGATATAGCACACTGTATATTTCTTAATTTCTACATTTCTTTTACTAAATAAATTAAATTAGCAAACCTCCTTAGCTTTTCTCTTAAATTTACTCATTTTTAGATAGATTTTTCTCGAATAAGCAATCAAAATTAGAGGCGTATAGTTCATTATTACAGTAGTTTTTATGTTTTTCAGGAGGATATTATACTGCTAGAATATCTATTGCGCTTCGTGATAAGACTGCGTCCATTAGCAGCGAACAAGAAGGTGGACATAATAAAACGACTAATTTCATCTCTAACGCAACAAACAATTTGCATCTTGGACTTGTATCTACCTTCAGGACGCGAATTCCCCAAACTTAGAGAGGGAACATGCAGTCAAATAGTGAACTTCATGTTAAGAATGATTGTGGACTTACAAAAAGATATGCTTAGACCAGGCTGCGATGAAAAAGACGTCGTCTTTCCATCTAGAAGATTAAAAATAAAAGCATGGAAATAAAATGGTTTTTATTATATTTTCCTTTCATTAATTTGATGTTACTTTTGTATCAATTTTATAATTGATTCATAGCATAGGTACTAATTAATAATTTGAAATCCCTAAATCAGAAAAATAATAATTAAAGAAGTTCACCGCGCCTAAATGCAATAATATGTTCAAGAGTAAAATTCCTAAAATAACTCCACAAGTTCTGTGAGGTAAAGATTCAAGAATATCCACATACGACGAATTATCTCCCAGGAGGGTTATTAATATTATTTTTACAGTGTAAAACTAAAAAATAATACCGTAATAACTGTCTTTAAACTATTTTCACTTATAGATAAATTAAAACTGTGTTTCCGAACGGTTTTCAAATTGTCAATGTCAACACAAATATTTTAATCTGTATTTCTTGCGCCGTGTCATTGTCATCGTATGTGGTGTGCTTACACGTTGCATATCATTATTATTTACGCTTGAATCTTATCAGAATACTATTAGACTTTCTTTTTATATTTCCAACTTTATAGAAAAATGTCGTCCACTGAAGAAACATCTCAACTAAAAGCAGGACACCCGCCGGCAGGTCTGTATTTTTCTATTGTTTACAATAACTTTTCAATAAATGGAGAAATATTGAAGTATTTACGTAAGTACTGCAAAAGATAATGATTAAGGAGTGTAGTATTAACTATTATCTTTAGATAATTGATGTACCTTGGGTGTATTATAAGTTTTCTTGAATGTGACATCATTATTATTTTGTTATGTACCTTGCTTTTATTGTTTTAAACGAATGTTGTCAAACAAAGAATATACTTTCAAGGTCAAATGGAAACCGGTAATCAAGTGAACAACATTTGACCACAATTTATTTTTCTACCATGACGATATATTTTAGGCTTGTTATTTTATTCACAGTAGAGATAATTACATTTACCTTGTTGTTTTACCTCAAATGTATGGTCAAATGACCTTCATATATTGTAATTGATCTTTTAAGTTGTTTGAAATAGTCATTCCTATCAATAGCAACTGTGAATGTTTCTAAGTAATGTTTTCTAAGCAGTAAAACCACTAACTCTTCTGAATAAAAAGGAATATAGAAATGAATTAAAGTGTTGTGGGTAAACTGGTTATCTTACTAGATTTCTAATCAACTTTCTTTACTGATATAGAACTCTTATTCAATTCAAAAAACCTTTTACAATATCTCTCATATTCTTCCCAATGTTGTTATATTTAATCTTCACAATGTTATTTTTTTTCTTGTCTTGCTCAACGGAACAACTTTATTACAATCTTTTATTTTTAATCTATTTACCACATTACAGTGAAAGCGGGTGGTATGAGAATAACCCAAAACAAGGTACCGCATGCTAAAGACTCTAAGGAAGCTGCTAATGAAGATTTAACAGGACTATCAGGTCCGTCACCCGTGCCTTCTAACCCAGTGTCCATATCAGGTGCTCCAAATCGGGGTAATGCAGACTTTACTCCGGAAGCGGCTCAAATAGCTCATAGTCCTAAACCTCCGGCACATATTAATATCAGACCTAATCCTCATATTCAACAGCCAAGGAAGTAGGTTTAATGAAAATAGGGTGTTTGCTGTTGGGCAGGTTGACCCAATGAGATTTTTCCCATTGGGTCAAATTATTCTAGATTTAATTGACCCAATGCAAAAGTCTCTGTGAGTCAATTGACCTAATCAAAAAGTCCCAGTGAGTCAATTTATTCTAAGGAGTCAATTGACCCAATGGAAAACACTCATATGCGTCAATTGATTGAAGGGTCAATCGACCTAACGGGAAACACCCAATATGGGCGTAATAATGTGTTTGAAAATATAGGAAAAATTTTATTCAATAAAAATTGTATTTGATATTGTTAAGCATTTTAAAGATTTCTTAAAAATATACAAAACAGCTGTATAAATATTGTATTTCAAAGTACATAAGAATGCTCATTGATTTTAGAAAGGCATTGAAACAATGCTGTGTTAAATAAAATAATATGAATTCAAATTGAATATATCATTATTAACACATTCAATGCCACCAATATTTCTAGTGAGTCTTTGATATAAAGTTATTGGCATGAAATGTGTTAAGGAGACAATTTTTTTTAATTTTTCCTATTTTTTAAACAGTTATTCAGTGTTATGCCCAATGATTAGATTGTTATAACAATAAATTTATATAAAAAATCTTTGTTAATGTTTATCGTTAAAAATAAAAAAAAATGCTCTTGCTATGACAATCTTATCATAATTAAAAAACTATTAATATAAACCAGTTTTGTGTCAGACTGGAATGCAAAAGAAATATATAAATATTTATAAATACCTTCATAAATATCAAGCCTAAAATATGGCGATTTGTATTTGGATATTAATATAGTTAAAATATTTGTTATTTAAGATAAAGTGTAATATTAAGTTTTTAATATGAAACTAATTTATCTGCCTTATATATTCTGCACCATTTTTTTATCTATGTAACAATTTGGTGCTTGTTTCCGTATTATGCATTTTGTTTACATTCCTAACCTAACTTCTTTTATATGGCTTAATACTTTTTGGTCTATCAGTTGCGATTTGGGACCATAAGTTTTTATTTTACTTTTTTATAATATTTTAATTTGAAATAAAGTATAAAAACAAATTGTTTATTATTTTTTTATATCCCATTTCATTTAAAATAATAAGTTTTTTTTTTCAAACACGTATTTTAATGTAAATAATAAATTAAACTTTTTATAAAATCATATGTAAAAATGATACGATAAAATATTAAGAGCTCCGTTTCTCCGTAAAGGGTCGAAGGAATAAAAATAATAAAAAAATCTGACGTCGAAAGAAAAAATCATTTCTTCTTCGCATCAGACAATCTTCTTTGTCGCTTCAATGGATAAATCTGAAATATTTTTTAAAAAAGTTATTCTAATATTTTGTGAAAATAAAAAAAAAGCCGACTAAAACTTTTACATTGATGACGGCTCTCTACAAGACAGTTGTTCAACACAACTTTTACTGTTTATTTTTCTTTTTTTATATTACTATTTAAGTAATTGTAATCTAATATTAAAATATTTACCTCTTGGTCCGCTTGAGTATGAACCGACGAAGTTGGCGAATAAGGTAATGATATCCCAGTTTGTCCGTGCCTTACAATATCTACAAAGTTAGGTAATTTGATGAAGTTTTAACCATTTTTTAAGATTACTTTCGGTCGAATAGTTTCCTATTTGGACTTACATAGTTAAAGACAATTGAAAACATGAAATAGTACAAAAATACTTACCATCTTTATTCGCTTCCAACTTTTCAGGCTGTAAAAAACATTTTAAAGCTATATGGCAAATCCCCGAGATAGTCTTTGATAATAGTAAATTGGTTATAGGTAAAAAAAAATCAGATTTCTACAAAAAATGTATTAAAACCTATTTGTATTCACCAAATCATCGAAGCTTGGCTTATAGTACTTTGAGTTGAGTTCCTTTTCACTCGTCACTCCCGGCATTACTGCAGTCGCTAGAAATTTAAAATATGCATACTTGACTTTCCTATAGAATGGTTTTGCAAACCCAACTCGTATGATGGAGTAATGTATATGGAAAATGATGAAGACAAGGGTTTTTTTATACTACAAAGTGGCAAACGAGCAAGCGGCCACCTGGGTTCGCTGAAATCGCTGCAATTGCAGTTGCGTTGCCTATCCTTAATCTACGGAGGAGACGCACAGCAACAGGATAATTCCTCTTTCTATACGTCCCGTCCCCCGCCACATCCACTCCCCTTCCCATCATAAACGTAAGACGGGTAAGACGAGAAAACGGATCCTTCAAAACCTTCTAAGTTAGAAGTCCATTTAAGATATTTTTATGTGCTTTAGTGAAATTGGCGCTAAAGCCTTACCATACTATCCTGGTACCAGGATAGTATGTTAGTCGAGTAGCAAGTAGCATTTATATTTCGGACTCGTTTAAGTCTAAACCTACGCATTAGGATAATAATTTAGTAAGTAAACGTGTCCAAACAGCAACAATTTAATAGAGTAGATTAGTGAATCCTTTGTTCAGATGCTTGCGTACAAGGCTTAACTATAGGTACTAACATATCTGTTTGCCCCACACAGACTCCCTGTAGTTAACTCGGCGCGGTGCCCGGCGTCGCTTGCCGCGGCCGCGCCGCACCGACACCGCGCGGGATTCACTCGACACACGACGAGATACTTTGTGGTAAAGGCAACGAGACGATGCATTTGATACCTACAAGCCAATATCATAGTTTTGTAATAAATATTGATGTTACTTGCAGTAGTTCTTACATAATGCTCTCTACTTAAGGGACCCTCATAATGAATTGCTTGTACTAATAAGTATCATAGTCATAAAAAAGCATTAGATTTAACATAATAATTGAAATAGAAGCTATCTGCATTTTGTGTAAAAAAATGCTATAAACCCAATTCACTTTACAATTGATTTTTATCCGACTCGAAGGACCAATCTGTGTAAGATAAAATTTCAAATAGAAAATCTAATTAAAACGTGCAAATTCATACTTATTAATAGACTATCGTGTGTATTAATAAACTCTATTTCTATGTATATCTCTCCCTTTGTCCATACATTTAATCACAATCTGTATTTACCAGTTCACACTGCATATCATCGATCTCATCCTCCATGATGTCCAGTTCATCAGTATCCTTAGCTGGTACTATGAGCAGCTTTGTTTCCGGACATGTACTTGATACCAATAGTTGTGATGATTTAGGGAACACCAGTCTATGCGCTGTCCTAGTTTAGAAGTATTTAAAACTATTACGGTTTAATACAACTGCAAGGATGGCGTAGAAGTGATATTGACTTAAAAAACGACATAATTTTCGACTGCCTTATTGAAGTCCAATTTAAATTAGGTTATTTTTTTTATAAGAGAGGGGGACAAACGGGCGGCTGGATCACCGAGGTGATCCTCAACGCACATGGACATTTGCAACACTCGAGAAACCGCAAATGCGTTGCCGGCCTTTAAGGAATAGGCTCGCTTCTTGAAGGACTCTAAGACGTAGCGGTTTGGAAATACCATCAAGGACAGACCATTCCACAATGCGACTGTGCAGGACAGAAAGTTTCGCGAAAACCGCACGTAATTTGGTCTTTTATGGTCTTAACTAATATTTATGATCTTTACTATTCAAAAATATAAACAATGTTGAATATTGTTCATTAAATACCTCGGTATATAACAGGGTGGTTGAAACACTTCTCTAGTTGCCATGTCTTGACAAATTCCATCTATTAATACTATATCTTCCATTAACTCGTTCACCACGAATATCTAATGACGCAAAAATAGTTTAAGCATTGCTTTAGGATATCAGTTAGAGGATTAACAACAGAGATTGTCTTAGGGAAGTAAGATCGAATCGAGAGGGTATTTGTAGAAGTATTTATATTCTATGATGTCCAAGATTCTTGCTGTCTGATAAAATTATCTTTTTCCGCATTATTATTGGAATTAAACATTCGAATTGTTTAAATCAAATATTACTCGTATAATATACTTTT
Organism: Papilio dardanus tibullus; assembly: GCA_013186455.1. Lineage (NCBI taxonomy): Eukaryota > Metazoa > Arthropoda > Insecta > Lepidoptera > Papilionidae > Papilio > Papilio dardanus. Next base: position 233,139 of record QDHC01000780.1, on the reverse strand, counting down.
ATATTAATTTAAAATTAACACCTTAAACGCTCTAAGGCAAGGCACGAAGGCGTGTTCGAGGCGCATGCTGAGTCGCTCAATGGACCATCCGTGGTACGCGGGCACGCCCGGCAGCACCATCATAGATAGCTTTATACCGATCTCACGCCACATAGCCGCTTCCAGACTGACAAATGAATGTGTTAACATGTCAAAGAGCGACGGTGGCTCAGGGGTTTTAGCTCTTGATTAGTAAACTGCAGGTCCCGAGTTCGAATCCTGCCATGTACCAATATGATTTTCGATTATTATATGTATTTACCCGACCCTCTTAAGATGAAGGAAAACGTGATACAACCTGCACATATCGGCGAAGAAATTTAAAGATATGTGTGAAGTCAAGCAAAATACGCGCTAGTCGTGGAAAATTGAGCCCATTATGGGTCGAACTACACACATGTCAAATTTTAAGTAAACTCGCTGGAAAGACGAAAAGTGGTGGCTATGAACGTTTTTTGTTTTAGACTTGGCAAACGAGCAAGAAATCATCTGATAAATTACCTATAAAGCAATAGCTAGCTGGTTCGTCTTAACACCTTTCTTCTATAGTCGCGTTTAAAAAGTTCCGCAAGTCCTTTCGGCGAATGGTAGATTCTACCAATATTTGTGAACGTGTATTTACCCCATAACAGGATGTGGTGCGAGGTTGAACGCTTCTTTGACGACTGGCATCTTGATAAAGTACGCCTGGACAGCTGTATCGCAACGCACTGTGTAGCTGTAGGGACGATTTGTTAGTGCCTGAAAGGAAAGTACAGTATTTGACTTGGCACCTAGGAAACAAGAGCACTCTTCTGCCTGACGTGCCAAATCCGACCTATATGAGTGAGATTCTATTGTGACAAAAACTGATAGTTCTTCAGAATATTATATCTCAGTTCCATCAAATTGGTTTATGAACTAGGGCAAATATTCTTATATTATTTTTTATTTTAACAATGAGGGTACATTCAGAAAAACTTGACACTTTTAGTATAAGAAATTCAATAGCAAAAATACAAACCCCTAAGACCCCAATCGCGTTGCCAGAAACAATATAATCTTGACTAGGCTCACTGAACTTCAAATCAGTTAGAAATTCATAGTTCGGTATCGCTTCATCTAAGTCTTCTTCTGGTGGTTCATACGTCGCTTCTAATAGACCTGACACCAAGATATACAAGCCTTTAGGCTCGTCACCTACAAAAAACTAACTCTAAATAATATAACAGACATTATAAATGTAGGTACTTGTAAAAAAAACACAAATATGGCGAATTAAAAAGAATAAAATGTCTAGAACTTAATAAATATTAATTAAATTGGTGTATATGCAATAAATTTAATTTACCTCGAGACACAAGCACGTCGTTATAATTATAATTCAATATTTCGGAATTTTCTAGAAAAAAGTCTGCAACTCTTTCGTTACCCTGCAGCCACGATACTGCTCGCAACTGAGTCTGAAAAGACAAAGGCAATACACAATTTATGCCAGAAATTCACATGATTCTTGGCAAAAAGTTTCTATTAAACCAACGTCCAAACAATACCAATAATTAACTTACTTCAGGTGTAGAAGGAGCAACTAAACTACCTTTATGTCGACACATCTGCACTTTATCTTGTATTGCGTTTAACAATAAACGGTATTCCATTTCATCGAGAAAACCTAAAATAACAACAAGAAACCCATAAACCCAATGTGAAGCAGTGACAAAATTAGTAAACCCAATTTACTATAAAAAAACTAACATTTTCAGTCAAGGGATAAGTTCATTTCATACACTTTTGCTGGGCACCCTGCCCAGCAAAAGTGGGTACAATGGGACCCAAATCATTTCATCTCTCTAAAGTTTATTTTATAAATAGTGGGCCACAAAGTTTTTTTTAATTAATCTTGTTCGAACCTTCTTCCTTCAACTGCATAGTATCAAGGATCATAATGTTCAAAGTAGAAGTTGTAGCTTGTCTTGTCTTCACCGTGATGGCGGTCCACGGTCTATCCCGCTGGAGCAGACCCAGCTGACGGGTTACTGTTAATCTGTTACAAATCATACGATAGGCGAAAATTATTATATTAATACAGTTTTTTTTTGTAATTTTGTTACCGATTAGCATAAAAACTACTGAGCGGATTTTAAAAATGCTTTCACCAATAAATAGGTCTTCTAACAGAGAGTGTTTTTGACGTAAGACAAATAATACCTATCTGCTTCCAATCTGCTATCGAGTTTCTCTTGTATTTGCAAATTGTCCACCAATTGAGGCAACAACGAACACACTTCTTGTTCGGCGGTTACAAAACCCTTAAAAAAGAACTCCTAAATTAGATTTTTTTTTTCAGTTAATTACTGTTTTATTTCCCTTTCTGCCCTGCTATTACTTCTGCAGCATCAAACGAAATGAACGGACGATACAGTAGGATAACATTTAAGGAGCCAAGAAAGGTGCGTGCGGAGCCAAACAATGGCCAGACCGTGCGCACCCTCCCGCGATTTGGCCTGTATGACCTGGGGGTCGTTTGGGCCATGGATGATGGTCAGATATTCCTGCAGCATCCTTAATATCCTTTACATAAGGAACTTTTTGCTTTTGTTATTTTTTAATTTTCAGTTGATTGCTGGTGGATTTTGTCTGCTGCGATTTTTAATATTCCTAGTGTATCAATCCGTTAATCAATCCTGGGCACAAATTTACCTTGATTTTTGAATAGATGTGGTACTTACCTTGCCAACATCGTATCCAAATGCTAATTGTATATCAATCATTCTATCAATATACGCCATTACTTTAGGAACTGATACCCTGGGGAGTTAAAGAGAATACTTGAAATCGGTAATATGTCTTCGTATCTATATTGATTTGAAGACATATATACATATATATTATTTTATGACTTGGCTATTATTGCCCATCGATCTTTAGAAAGAGACAGGTTACTTTTCGGTTTGATAGTAGTGAGACAGAAACGCTGAATTTCCAAAATGCACAATATTTTATTAAATCACTACATAGTATAAAAAGTCGCTTTCTCTGTCCCTATGTATGCTCGAATCTTTAAAACAACGCAACGTTTTATGTGTTTATATGTATAAAACTAGCGACCCGACCTGGCTTTGCACGGGTACAATATTGATACTAAATACGCTACAGAAAAACAGTGAACGTTGTTTTGTACTACGTAGTAAAGAGATGTAGTACTCGTAGTAGTAGTATTTAGAATTAAACTTGCACCCGTGCGAAGCCGGGGCGGGTCGCTAGTTGTTAAATTTAATCAACTTTACCTGGCCAATTTGCATAGTCTCAGAAAACGCAATGTTCTTAGTAATTTAGTGGCAGTTAGTACACTGGAGTTTAGGTTTGACCATTTATTCCACGAAGTCAAGGTATCCAGTACATCTAGTACTAGGTCTAAAACAAATGATGAGAGATTGGAACTCCAATTCTCCACACTCCATATTCCAACCTCTAGTTTATTTTTAAAAAGGGACCTGTATGCTTTTTAATATTTTTTTACCTCGGAACTTCGCTCCTGAAGGACCCATTTTGATATTTTTTTTTTACTCGAAAGCTGATGTTTGTCGCACTGCACGTTTAAAAAAAAAGCTTTGATAAATAGTTTTTGAGTAATCTTCAATAATGAATAATAAAACAGATCAAATTTACTTTCTTAGATAAAATAATTTATACAGGAGTTGTAGACAAATCGTCTATCTGTCTACTTTAATTATTTTGTTACCTCCTGTAGCCATAACAATAATTAGAAAGTCCAATTTATTCCAATGTGACTTGAAGTAGCCGTGTACACCCAACGCCATCATCTTTATTATCATCTCTAATACGTATATTATATAGAAAAACCTGGAAAACGCATTTTAGTTTATTATAGAACTAGCTGTTGTGCGCGACTTCGTCCGCGTGGAATTAAATTATATAGCTATATTACTCGGGGATAATGTAGCTTTCTAATGGTGAAAGAAATTTTGAAATCGGCCCAGTAGTTCTTGAGTT
>QDHC01000780.1:172124-192567 GCA_013186455.1 Papilio dardanus tibullus | reverse complement strand
ACCAGTGCGGTGGACTACACACTCATCTTTATAACCCTGGGAATATAGGATATAGCTGTAGAGTCGGTGGCTCAGGGGTTTATTTAGCTCTTGACTTGTAAACTGCAAGTCCTGAGTTCGAATCCCGCCATCTACCAATGTTTTTTTTAATTTTTATATGTACATATTTACCTGACGCTCTTACGGTGAAGGAAAACATCGCGATGTCTGCACATTTCGGCGAAGAAATTCAAAGATATGTGTATTCATGCAAAATACGCGCTAGTCGTGGAGTTGCGGAATATTAAGCCCATCATGAGTCGAACCTCACCTTTTTTATAGGATATAGTTAGTTATCATTTGTTCAAAAAACAGCCGTATGTTGAAGCAAAAATCTACGTTTTTTCAGCAGTCTAATGAAGCCTTAGGGCTAAGGCCTTAGGATTATTAAATGTAATGCTTCGACTTCATTAGACCGAATTACGAATAACGGACCTCCGATGCAAATCTGTATCGCGAACTAGGTCTAATGAAGCCGTAGCAAAACACTTTGATTTATTTAAATTTAAAATCTCATGGAACTCACATTATATTTGAGTACATCTGTAGCATTATGATGAACTAAATGGTCATGTTCATCTTGTGGGTCTCCGATCTGAAAAAAAAAAATGGCTACAAATCATAAAACCAACACGAATGGAACTTTCCACTGTTGATATCCCACTCATTCTCTATGAAAGACAGAGATAGCTGTATTTTCATATTATTTCGGCAGCAATTTTTTTTATATAAATAAAAATATTTTCTCTTATATTAGTATTATGGCCATTATAACCAACAATTCATAAATTTTAGGTAACACTTAACGCATTGTAAATGTCACCTAACACTAGTTTCGTTTTCACCAACAGTTAAGTATCACTTTAGATATCAAACCAATTTAGGTATGAGTTACATTTAGGAAGACCCTTAAGCAAAAAGACACCTAACTAAAAGTACTTTAGGGGTTCGTTGGTGAGAACGAGCAGTTTACCTGATAAATAACTCCGCACTCGTTACACTGAGTCACACCGAACTTCTTCTGTCCCGCGTCTATCACGTACTGGTCTTTTACTGACTTTAATATCGATTTCCTGCCTTTCTCTGCACCTGAAAATGAAATTATTTATTACCCCAGGCTGCTATTACACCGAGTTCGCGAAAAACATGGAGATTTTGCTTCGGTGTAAAGCCTTGCTCGCACCAGGATAGTGTTTTATTCGTGTAGTATGCAGCATTCATCCGAACAAAGGATTTACTACTGTTCGGACTCGTTTAAGCCTAAACCTATGCACTAGGGTAGTAATTTAGTAACTAAACGTGTCCGAACATCAACATTTTAGTAGAGTAGATTAGTAAATCCTTTGTTCAGATACGCGCTACTTGCTACTCGACTAAAATACTATCCTGATGCGTTAACGCAAGCGCAAGGCTTAACGTTTTTTGGGTGACATCGGTTTAATGAAGTTGTAGGGTAATTAAATTCACATTTTCGCTTTCGTACATTAGGACACTGTAGTCTGCGACTTTAGTCTAATCCTAGGGCTTCATTCGATCGAATTCGCGATAAAAGCGGAGATTTTATCACGAATTTGGGCTAATGAAACCTAAGTATTAAAGTCCGATGAGGGTTTTTGTGGCCCATTCTGTTAACGCCAGAGCTACTAAAACTTACCTTTCTGTGTATTTGAAACTCCAGGATTCGGTTTGTTGAATATCGAGAATAATTTCATTGGTATTTTGGATGTAGAACTTTCTTCATCCGATATTAACTCTGGAAATAAATTGAATAAAATTAAACAAAAAAAAACTTTTAAAAAGACATCTTTCTGTTCTTGTGGATTAAAAAAACAATAAAATTATTTAAATATGATAAGAAAAATAATGATCATTAAATCTGTGTTTTTCTTAGACAAGTTATGAAATAAAGCTAGCACCGCGACTATGTCCGCACGAAATTAAGAAAAAAAAAATTAAAGGTGGCTTGTGTTATTCCAGACTATATTTTATGTTTTTTTTTGTATATTATAAAGTGGCAAACGAGCAAGCGGCCACCTGAACGCTGGAACAGCGAAGCGATCGCTGCCCATAGACATCTACAATTGCAGATGCGTTCCCTACTCTTAATCTACTCTTATTTCCTTATAGGAAAATGATAGGAAGGGAAAGTGGATTAACAGTTAGTCCTCCGACACCACACTCATCAGACAAAACACGGAATTCGTGCGAAGCTGTTAAAGCTGGCTTTACCACTGTTAAATCAGCTATCATCAGCGATTCTGGAAATATCTTCAAACATCCATCCATCCATCTAATTTACATTTATAATATTATAAACATAACTTACCAGGACTGACTCTCGGTATATCTTTCTCGGTGGACGCGAGCACGGCTTCCGCGTCAATATTGTTGCTTTGCGCCATCTCCAGGATCTGCTCGTCTAACATCTTCAGCTCGCGTTCTATCTCGTCCAGATCTGTTAGTTCTTCTGCTTCTAGAAGAGTTAATTTTATTTTAATTGTGGCAACACTGTTGGGTTGCATAAGCAAAGAGTATATGTAACTAGTGGCCAGCTTGTTAAGTTGAATGTACCTCTTTTTTTATATTATAAAGTGGCAAACAAGCAAGAAGCCACCTGAATCAGCTAAAATAGTGAACTGCCCATAGACATCTGCAATTGCAGATGCGTTGCCTACCCTTAGTCTTTTAAAGAGGAGACGAATAGCAAGAGGATAATTTCTTTCCCTATGTGTCCCCTCCCCCGGAAAATCCACTTCCCCTTCCCATCATTACTTCCAAATGTAAGAGGTTCTCAATTCATCTGTATGTTTTTACTTATATATTTAAAATTTACTTATTTATTATAATTAGGGAAGCTAATAAAAGGAGATAAAGCTTTTTGGTATAAATTGCATTATTATTTATTCTTGTTCCAATAAAATAATCTATAATGGCTAGAATGGAAACAAATATTAAGCTCTTTTCTATAGGTTAAATATTTTTTTATTTTATTGTTATTGGGTTTTTTTCATCTGATTTACATAAGAAATTCCAGGTAAATCACTAGTGAAAACTTACCTTTAATTTCTTCATCTTCAACAACAATATATCCTCCATCTACAGGCAGAAATTCCGTTGTTTTTGATCCTTTTTCTATTACATTAGAATCTGTCATCACAATATCTTGGGTCACTTGACCTTTGTCATTATTTGTACCTAGTTCTACGATAACTGTATCGGAATCTTCCGGAAGAGAACTTTCTACTGGAATCGCTGTTATTGGTTGGAAAATAGTACTTGTTTCTTCTATTATTTTTTTATTGAAGCATGGTACTTCAGTTTTTCGGAAATTCAGTTCGGACTCAGGAACCTCTTCCTCCGTCCATTGGCTCAAAAGTGCTTCTATTGTTTGTTGTTCTTGTACGAAAGGGTTAACTTTGTCTAAAATGGTAAAGATATTATATATAATTATGAAGAAATCATATTATTATGTATTTATAAAAAATCAATAATTGCTTTTGAACAAAGACTAAATAAATATCTGTTATGCTTCAGCTTTATTAGACCTACGTTTTTATCGCGAACTCGGTTTAATGAAGCCTAAGCATAACCTGGATAAGCGAGTCCAAGGGACCACGACATTTGTCTCGCTTATAGTTGTTTCTCTCTAATCAGAGTTTCTCACATATGGAGCAAGCTCGACGGGAACATACAATGACTATCGCTTATAAATGTTTCTCACTTATCCAGGTTCACCTGTATTTAAACTCACCTGTTACTAATTCTGTTGAATTAAGTTCTAGATCATTTACAGAGCTTTGTGATGTAATGCTTTTATTTATTTTGGAAACAATTTCTGATGTTTTTGTGCTACCTTTGGTAGATATCGGTTTATTATATTTAGGTTTACGAATCTTATGTTTGACGCCCATATTAATTTGTCCCGGTTTACGTTTCCATTTGTTAGAATGGAACGGACGACGCGGATGAGTCGTTGTTAATTCTATCGCGTTTGATATCTTCGTCACTATACTTGTGTTCAAATCCGGATCGCTTTTACCGTAGAATGATTTCGCTGATAATATCTCTTTAAGTCTGTCACTATTGAAGAGCGATAGACGTGCTTTAGGTGCCAAATTCGGGTCTAATCTTGGTAACTTAGAGTTTGGACCGCTGTCTGACATGCCATCGTAGTGTAGCCTTTTGTGGCTCTTTTCACTATCGCAAGTAGATTCGGGGCTCTCTTCGATTTCTAGTATGGACCGTCTATGACTCAATTTAGGTGGGGAGTCTACTTCGGTTGTATTGTGTGGTGTTTTTAACATTTGAGTCGGTGATATAAGGTTGGTGAAATCCATTTTCGTAAGACATACAACGGGATTTTTTATTGGTGATACATTTTTCTTCTGTTCTAGTAGTACCCCTTTAAAACTGTTGAGTTTAGGTGAATTTTTATGTTTACGTAAAGATCTACGCAGTGGTTTAGTCGGTGTATTCTCTTTAGAGTCTGCAGCGGAGTCTGAATCGAAGTTTAGATCTTTTAGGGAGCTGCTGCAACTTTCAGTGTCAGCTATGAGACTGGCGAGGCTTTTCCGAGCTTTGCTGGATGTTGATGATGTTGTGTGTATGCTGGTGCATGAGTGTGTGGAGGAAGGTGTGACCGGATGGTTCCGGAGGTGCGGAGTGGCCGGTGTGGATGATGAACCACATTTCGGTTCAGGACATGAATACTGTGTTTGATACTTTTTAAGTGTGAAAGGTGATTTCATGAAATTCTTCAAATAGTGGGTTTCTTTTAATTTCTTTGTTTGGCTTCTTGTCTCATCTGTGAATAGAAATGGTAAGGTTACTTCTGTTGCATAACAACACAAAAGATCTTATATGAGAATAATCTATTTCTTTAAAGATTATGTACACCTGAAAAAGTCAGTCGGTAAGTTGGAAGTTATTATCTCAAAATTGTTTTGTTGTTATTAATAAAACCTTTATCTAACCTTGAAGACAACAGCCTAAATAATGAAGTGCTATCTGATAAGTTGATTACTTCATTCAATGCCATTGTTATTAAAATTATTAAGCTTTTGAACATTTGTGGAACTAATCAGACTTTACCTTAATGTTTGTTCTGTTTTCAGCTAAGGAAAAGGACAATATAGGCTAATAATTGAAGTATAACTTACGCCATAATGACCTCTCAGGAGTTTTGGGTGTGTTTTGATCAGTCTCCTCTCCAGAGCTTGAATCAATAGTGCTGATGATGCCAAGATCGCAGTCATCACTGTCACTCTCGCTGTCCAGCACTGGAAGCCGGCGATGCTTCGTCAAAGACTCCGGCTGTGGGGGTGCCTCGCCTTGAAATAACCCCTTTTTTCTGTCCGTCATTTTCGGCGTATGCATGTGAGGAATCCGCAAAGAACGACGCGGTGTTATCGCAGCCATATCACTGAATCTTTTCCCAACAACCAATGTTTATAACGTCACAAAATTTCGCACACGAACTAAAGTTATGGAGTTGGCGCCTACATCACTTAGTTTCGAATGTTTCCATTCAATATTGAAAAGAATATCGAACACCTTATGTTAAACACGTGTCAACTCGGTTATTTAATAACTTTAATGAACAAATAGAAACAAAACAAGCGTTATTCAATAAAAATACTAATACAAAACTTTAAAACGGCTCTACGAGGCAACCATTGTTCTAAATTGTTTGGCGCGTAAACATCTGTCACTAAAAATGTTGCCAGTACTAATATCAAATTGTTTTGCTTGATGCTTGTCAAGTTCAATTTTTTTCGTAATTTAATAAAACCTTTTTTACGCATTGCATTACATGAGATATTTAGGATTTTTATTAGGGAAAGATTTATAAAATAAGGTAAAAAAAAGAAATAAATTGTTCCAGCATTTTTATAATTCCACTCTTTGGACTGATGTCTGAATTTGACCGTTTAAAAGAATCATATTTATGTTATGTTTAGTTATTTTCGTCTATATTACTATAAAGAATATCCGTTTATATACTTTCTTTTATTGTAAGATCATCAATTCGTTTGATTAAGATTTTATCTATACTAATCTATACTAATATTATAATACACTTTGCCGTCAAGTGATAGCTTCTAATATTTTTTGTGCTAAAGTTTTTACTACAAAAATGCTTCAAATAAAGCTGTAAATACGAAAACAGGAACATAACGTCATAATCTTAAAGTTAAACCCTTAAAAAAACCTTTAGCTTGAACCGAGTTAAAAATTAATCGAAGTCTACGAATTGATAGGCAACGCATCTACAAACGATCAGCGGCCAGTGCGCTATTTGGCGAATTTAGGTAGCCATTTAATTGTTTGCCACCTTATGCTATAAAAAATATCTAATACGTTTCACATTCTTTCCAAAAACTTGAACCTAAGTATTGCTTCATTCTAAACTTAGAAATATCGTGAAAGGTTCAATAAATCAACTGTAGAGTTATTAAATATTTTGTGAGGCGCTCTAGAACTGATACAGAAAACAGATAATGAACAGTCAGAGCGTAATGCGACATTGTGTCTTATTCTTCATGCTAAGTTATAATGGCGAAAATTTGGCTAGGATTGAATTATGTCTTAATGAGATAAGACATAATAGAATCCATCCATTTTCGTTTTTAACATAAATATTGTTTGGTTTTTAAATAATGCATAGATGATCTCCGATAAGATTCAGTCTTTTAAAGGTGTTTAGGTTAGCTTAGGTTATAATTCTTCTTGTCGTAAATCCTAATTGTCAATCAAATCTAGTTGATTGGCCATAACTTAAAAGCTTGACGTGGAAAACAAAGCAATACGTTAAAAATATATATTGCTCTAACTGACGATTCCGCATTGCAGAAGAAAAGAGCATGGTTTTTGTTACCTCTGTTGTTTTTGTATCTACGCATTATAGGTACAGGAAACCAAAGATATTATACGACTGGCTTGCGAAATAAAAAAGGATTATTATTGTGCATGTCGTAGTTGCCAGTGTTATTGCAACAATCGACAAAAACTAGGCAAGTAGCCGAGGCGTGTCGTGTAGGGCGAGCGACCGGTTGGGTCATGCATGGCCGAAATGTAGATTTTATAACGCACTATTAGTCTTTGAAAACTACATTGTATGTACTTAGAACACAGTATGGTACCACGTGCTAGGATGCAGAAATATAGCTGTAAAAAATGGGTAAAATTATCTTCTTACAGCGGTTATGTTCTGTAGACTAATTTGACATTTTTAAATACTAGATGGCGTTTAGTAGCTAGTGAAGTACAGTCTCCACACAAACAATATTATTTATTTTAATTAAATAATCTTTTACAAATCAAGTACAGCATATTTTAAATTACATTTTAACTACTGTACTTACTAATAGTGAATTTTCTTCCTACCAGATATGCGCACAAATGTGACGATAACATCCAGAAATAATAGATTTTCCAGTGCTACAACTATACATTATGTTAATTCCTACGTTTACAAGACCTTTTTGAACTTTGTTATACGTCAATCTTATGGACTACACGTAATTAATTCGAAGTGTAATTAAATTAAACAAATTGAAAAAAATAACATTAATTGGCCACTGGCATAATGGTTGCATAAACAATTGTCTTAATTTAAAAAAAAACATAAGTGACAAGCGTTTAGAAGCGTAATTTTTAAATAGTTTTAATTAGGCTAAATCATTGAGCGAGTATATTAATTACACAATCAGCTAAACGACCGCGGGCCGATATCGTAGGTAATATAAATGGGTCAGTCATTCGTCGCCGGGATTGTTATTGTCACATGTAAACGTACGTAATCCGAGTTGTGGGCGTCCATCTTGGATTTTAAATTGCAACCGGCCAATGAGAGTGTTTCATTCGTGAAGGCGGCGCGTGTTCCTGGATTCGTTCCAATTTTAAATTACTATAGAAATAGAATGCTTATGAAATTAAATCAAAATGTCTGAATCCAAGAAATACGTTAATGTGATTGAGTATGCTTTAATAATATCTATGGATATTTTACCTAAGTATTTGAAAACAATAAAGTTTATCGTTTATTCTTCAGTGATAGAACCCGCACTACGTACCAATTAGAGAGGTGGTCTAACCGCTAGGCCTAGAAGTTTTTATGAAGGCATACAGAGTCTTTGAAACTCGTTTTTTTTAAAGTTAAATTAATTTTTAAAAGATAATCTGAAAAACGATGTTTCTTCTCCAATATTTTAAATTAGTAAACCATATCAAAATCCATTATAAACCTTTAAAGATATCGAAATGGACAGACCTCAGACTGGAATAATATGTTTTTTTATTAACATAATATGTAAATGAGATAGCTTTTACTCACGTAGTAACTAGAATTCGCACCCAAGCTTCTAGTTCATTGACCGCATATTTCTAATATTTGAGTCCTTAGCTTTTATCCAATTTGAGATAATAATGTTTCCTCATAATACCTGATTTAAAAACGTCGCAGATTCTTCCCATTTCGAATACAATTTATGAACCAGCAGTTACTAAATGAAAATAATAAAAAAAAAGAAAACAATATACAGACGAATTGAGAACCTCCTCCTTTTAGAAGTCGATTAAAAAAAGCATTAGTATATTTGCCCTAAAGGGTAAATATACTAATGCTTTTTTTTAAATGCATTTATTACTAAAGTAATAAATGCATTTAAAATAATTCGAACTCCTTCAGATAACTATTCTTTAGCAAGTTACGAATAAATTAAATAATATAATGTGCATTTAATAATAAAATAATTATTTAAACACAAAGGTTATTTAAATAATGGGTTCCGAGTGATCATGGACCGTGGCGAAGACGTCAGTGATGCCACAGACAAGGTAAAATTAAAAAAAAAAAACTAATTCATTTACTTTTTTGTTGCAAAGGAACCTGTACCGCAGAGCCAGAATTAATAGAAAAATTATAAAGAATTATTCAAAAAATCCCACAATGACGTTTTGTGGAGGGAATATTATGCGCTGTCTTTTTTGTTGTTATCTCAGGTTTTTTCAATGTGAACGAATGGGATGAAAATATGTTTGTGATCCCATGTTTCAGTAATGGAAACTCACGGGAAATGTGCAAAATAATGTCAACAACAGATTGGAATCTACGTTTTTGCTGCGTAATTTTCGAAAGTTTTTACATTCTTGATTGCCCTATATTTAATCGAAATTATAAAGCACGATAATTATGTTTGTCTCAAAACATTCTTAAGATTTTAAACATTTTTGCGGCGAAAACATTCCCGAGCAAGGAGACTTAAAAATAATTATTTGTCGTTTCTGTGACTGTTTCTTTATTTAAAAAAAAACATGTAGGTAGTTAGAAAAAAGGTGGTCGAGTTACGATAAGTTATGGATTGTGATTGGTTAATTAAATTGTTATTATGAAAATTGAAAATTAACGTATAGATATATAACCTTACTTAAAATACTTAATCTCTTCAAAATATTTTAATTTTTTTGGAGATTTTCACTAGAAGAATATGTAAACTTTACTACCTATACAAAGTTGTACTGTCATTAATTGCTGCACTTGAAAGTAAAATTATCTGTTTATTAAACGAAGTGCTACCGCTAACAATGATAAATTGATTAAACAAGTACATAATACTTTACAGTTTGTGAAGTTCATTGAAGATTTTCAAGGATTATTTTCGAATGTAAGAGAACAAGTTAATATTTCGGTATTTTTATTGTGTTGGCAGCGATGCGTAAAATTCAATGGTAGGCTATCTCATCATCGATGATAATGCACGGTGTGGCAACGCCGCGCCCGCTCACCTGGTTTACCTGCGCAGTGACAACAGAGGGGAGAGACGCGGCGGCGCGGCATTCAGTCGATTCAATCCATCGTACCGAAACGACACGCATGTCTTTTCGTGTCTTTCTATTTTTATATATTTAATTCAACATATTACAAACATTAAAGTTACAAACAATCGTACAGTTCCGCGGTAACAGTGTTGAGAAAATGAGAACATTTCAAAGTTTCCCTCGGATGTGAAAATTATCGTTCGGTACATTGACACCTATCAAGCAAGAGTAGACTTTCGGCAATGAATTTAGTCTTGTACCTGTTGTGATACGTTTTAATTCCTTAAGATTTTCACTTGCAGTCGGAAACGGCTTACGTACACCGAGTAGCGGTAAATCGTCGGTTCGCGCCGCACGCGAATTATTGCGTCGGTTAAGTTAAAACGTCGGGTTTCCAAGTGATTTTTGTCGAAACAGGGAACATAGAACGGTCGGAGTGGACAGTACCGTTAGCGTGTATTAGTATGCATAGGTGAAGTCATCTCTGCGACTCGCTCTGTGCGTACTGGATGGACTGGTGAAGGGGGAAGGTGGGCTGTGTTACTCTGTGGGTGCACGGTGTATGGCGCGATGATCAGCGGCGGCTGGGTGTGCGCCCTGCACGTGCGGACGGCGGGCCTCGCCGGCGCCGCTCTGGGCTCCGATGAAGAGGAGATCGTCTACTTGGCTTACGTAGTTATTGACGTTCTCACCAACCAGGTAAGGAACATCCGACCGTTTAAGTAAGGATTGTTTACAATAAGAACCTCACAGGAGATTAGAATCTGCAGTCCGCGTGTGTTAGGTTTTAAATGAAAATCTCCCCACATTTTGAAATAGTAAAAGTCCTAATACGCCTTCGTCACCGACTTCTAAGAAAAGAAGGTTATTAATGACTTAATTGATTCAGAAAGTAATGTTAAGTTAGAAATAAGTAACATTAGATAATTACTACATAAATTAGTAACTCGTAACTTAGTATAGTATTACAAGGGACATCTTTATTCAACTGGGGTGGACAGAGATGACAAATACATCAGCTCAGGTCCACTATGTGATAGGTTTTCAACCTGTCGAGCGGAATGAATTCTTAACAAACTTCAATTTGGTACTTCGTCCTAGTGAATGCATTTTCAATCTGGGATTACCTGGATTCGATACTTTTTTGTATTTGAGTAATTATTTAAATTTTATCTTTAATTTGAAATACGATGTCTAATTATTTTTAAATTACTAAAAGATAATTGTTAATTGCTATGTCATTCGGAGTGATTAAAATAAAATCGATTTTCTAATAATTACATCAGAAATTATTTTGTGCACTTTCATTAATAATAATTATGTAACATAACTAATAATATAAAATGAATACTTAATTAAATAATTCTAAGAATTATGAGTTACCTTTAGGCAATGGACATCCACTACGAAAAGTTAAACTATGCCTACTTAAAACACACTTAAAACTAGATGAACGATTAACGGCCGAATGCTCAAACGTCACTCAAATTTAAGCGTCGCTTAAAATCTCAATGGCGACAAAATTAAACGAGAATTTGGAGTTTAAGCATGGACTTAATATGTAAGACGCTCTTAAATTCTTGAGTGGTGTTTGAATATTCTAAGTAAGTCTATAAAACTAGCGAACGTTCTGCAAATCACGTTTTGCTATAGTCGCAATGATAATGCTTTTTTTATTATTACAACAAGCTATTTTCCTTATGTTTGTATGTCTACTCATATATGTCAGTTCTAACATATTGTAGTAATACATCTAGACTAGACTAATTAATACGAATAGAAAAACATCATACCAAAGTTGAAGCTATAGGAGATCATAATGGATATGGAAGTTACCGTCAAATCGTGTGATCCGCCCGTTTCTAATTTGCCTAGACAAATCAGTAAGCACAATATTCAGTTTACATATGTAGGCAATTTGTTAGTCGGTTGTGTTTTGGTTATTGTAGTCAATTCACCACCCTTTATTAGATTTTAAACTGACAGTCAATGAAGTAGCACATAGATTAAAATATGCAGATGAGACTTAAGACATGATATTATTGGTTTAAAACCGTAAAGTGATGCAGACACAACATACGTATGACGTAGTCTAAGGCATTTTTTGTCCCTCAACCGTATACGTTATAGCCAGTTCTATATCTTTCTCTCTTTACTGTCAACATTACAAATCGACAAAATATGACACGTCAATATAGGAATAAATTCTTTCGAATTTGCCGTGTCATTATTATTTTTAGGCATATTATATACAGGGACGGTGTCCATTTGTCGGTGATATGCCCGCGGAAAAACATCATCCTGTTAATCGTCCAAAACAAGATTACAGAAGTTAGAAATCTTTTTTTTATTATCTAAAGGTACAGACAAAAAAAATAATGACTACTCTTTGCATATTAATAATCCAAGATGGCGGTAATTACTATGAGATTATGATAATTTAATTAATAAGATAATATAGAAGGTCTGTGGAGGGTTAAATACAAACCACAAATTATTTATAACCTTGAAATAATGAAACAATAAACAAGACAATAATTAAATTTAACATTTTTTTTTTGATTTCACTCACTGATTATCTCAGGGTTTTCGAGATTGAGCGCGTTTAATTCTTTTTGTCTGTACAATTCAAATAAGTAACGTGACCAGACGTCAAGTTTTAAACGGGACTGTCCAGTTTTACAGTCACGTGTCCCCGAAATAATCTCTGGGACGCCAAATTGTCCCGTTTTCAGAAACCGCGCGAAAATTAAGATAGTTATTGCTCGCGCCTTGTTGACTAAAGGTTAAAGGTTTCGACCCATGATGGGCTCCATTTTCCGCAACTCCACGACTAGCGCGTATTTTGCATGAATGCACATATCTTTGAATTTCTTCGTTGATATGTGCAGGTTGCATCACGATGTATCCCTTCACCGTAAGAGCGTCGGTAAATATGTACATATGAAAATCGAAAAACACATTGGTAGATGGCGGGATTCGAACTCGGGACCTGCTGCTTACAAATGAAGAGCTAAACCCCTGAGCCACCGAAGCTCTTGCCTTGTTGACTACTTCTTTATGTCACACTGTTCACGACATTTGTTCTAGACATTTGTCGGTATAAAAAAATAATCCCGGCTTGCATGCCCTCGTAGATTAGGGGCTGAACATTACTTGTCCGGTTTTGAGTAAAAAATATATGGTCACGTTAGAAATGTGGGATATTTTTGTGCTAGTTTAAAAATAAAATGAGTACGTCATTGCGTATAATTTATATTTAACATTGTTAATAACATATTTATTATATGAATTATATGTACTTTTTTTTCTTATTTAATACTTGTCAAGATTCGTAATAAAATATTTAACTCTCATACAATTGATATCTTTATTTGTTTATTAATTTGTTAATGTATGATAAACTAGCGACCCGCCTCGGTGCAAATCGGTATAATGCTAATACTAAATACTGCAGGGTTTGGAATGTAAGCGCTAAAAATGTGTTAATTTACTACATCATATTAAAAACCTCTAAATTATCAGTGTTACTATAATGTAAATGTTGTATACATGAAAACCTTACTTATGAATCACTCTATGTATTTAAAAAAAAAACCGCATCAAAATCCGTTGCGTAGTTTTAAAGATTCAAGCATATATAGGGACAAACATAAAAAAGCGTTATTGTTTTATACTATGTAAGGATAAGCATGGATGGATAAGGATGCTGTCAAATTATAATAATTTTAGTGAGTTAATAAAATAACAAAGTTCACAATCATTTCTACCAAATTATTAATAAGTTAAAATAAAAAGAAGTTTTATTGACTAAAAGTTGCGCAGGCGGTATCACATGTGAAGAAACTTTCACCCATATCAAATATATTTTTAATGTTATTATGCAAGTCATGTAAAAGGCAATGGTTTAACGTATTCCCTTGGCTAGGTAGTAGGGGTAACGTTTAAAAATGTGTTAGTATAATTACAATATCGGTTGTCATGGTAACGATTATATTTTTTTTTACACAAAAAATCTTCATTATTACGCGACATTAAGCCGACATGGATAAAGATAAACAAATGGGTGAAACTGTATGCAACAGCTAGTTTAAAATCATAAAACATCAGAAATAAACGGTATGATTGAAGCGCATGCGCATACTTTGAAGAATAACCGAGCGGTATATAGTGTACTCCTTCACACACATCAGACTTGTAATGTCTCATTCGGTTCTTTAATAACTTTCGACGATATACTTTTAACGAAGTTAAGTAGATGAAAATACAATCGAACTTGGACTCTCGCGTCCAAGGGATCGTGATATTTGTCTCTCTTATAGAGGTTTCTCTCTAATCCGAGTTTCTCGCTTATAGAGGTAGCTTATCGGGACCATAGTATGACTCGCGTATCCAGGTTTGACTATATACTAAAAATATTAATTTAAACTTTAACTGTCGCAATGGGTCGTTAAATGGACCCTTAGTATAGATTTCTTACTACAGCATGGTTGTTGGTCTAGTCACCCCATAGGACTGGCTCGTAGACCCTTAAGCCTTGTTCGCACCAGGATAGTATTTTAGTCGAGTAGCTAGTAGCATTTAACCGAAAAAGGATTTACTACTGTTCGGACTCGTTTTAGCCTAAACCTACGCATTATGGTAGTAATTTACTAACTATACGTGTCCGAACAGCAACATTTTAGTACAATAGATTAGTAAATCCTTTGTTCGGATACTTGCTACTTGCTACTCGACTAAAATACTATCCTAGTGTGTACAAGGCTTTAGTTGTGACGTATAGTGAGCTGGTAATGATAGATTTTTTACATTCCGAAAGTTTATAAAAATCTTTTTTTTTAATTTGCATAATCACGCATTGAAAATGACATAATAGTGCTTATTTATTTACTAGGAAAAACTTAATAATTCTAGTCGGCTAGTGTTAATTGGACCTTTGGTCAGTTGGTTACTTCATAAAGCGACAATTTATGACAGTCAGGTTGACTATGACGTAAGTCTGTCACAGACTACACAGGCTTGGGTTTTTCCCTTCATTTTGTATTACATTGATATAGTTTCTAACATTTGAAAAGGGGGGCTAAT
This sequence comes from Papilio dardanus tibullus, assembly GCA_013186455.1. Classification (NCBI taxonomy): domain Eukaryota; kingdom Metazoa; phylum Arthropoda; class Insecta; order Lepidoptera; family Papilionidae; genus Papilio; species Papilio dardanus. The sequence continues at coordinate 177,624 of QDHC01000780.1, read as the reverse complement.
CAAAGTATTTTTTGATTGGCGAATTGACAAAAATTTATGAAACTGACATTGACAATCCATAAGACGTGTGATTGTCACAAGCGAGATATCGAACGTCATTGTCAGTTCCATACATTTTTGACGTTCGCTATAGAATTGCTTCGTAGCTTACTGTGGGTAACCCACAGACTAAAAATATTAAAAATATAAAAAACCAACACATACTTAGGTACTTTACTTATTAATTCATTACGATTTATATGAGTTTGAAATAATATTTCTATATTTTTATAACCCTACTGCTTCATTAGGCCGGTGTCATACAAAAAATCGACCTTACGTCGAAATAAAATTTCCATTTCTATCGCGAACTCGGCCTAATGAAGCCATAGAGTAATTAAAGTAACAAAACAATAGAAGTTTGATGAGGCTGTTTTATTAATTTTATCTTACTATTCTACTAATTGTCGCTCGCGATTCCGTCTGGACGGACACGCACACAAAAGACAGGCGTCAAATGGAAGCAATTCCGTGTTTCGTCTGACAAATGTGGTGCCGGAGGCCTCATTTGTCCACTTTCCCTTCCTATCCTTTTCTTATAAGGCAATTACGGGAAGGGGAAGTGGATTAGCGGGGGAGGGGACGCATAGGAAGAGGTTTTATCTTCTTGCTTTGCGTCTCCTCCTCCGTAGATTAAGGGTAATCAGTGCATCTGCAATTGCAGATGTCTATGGGCAGCCGTCGCTTCGCTTTATCAGCGAATCCAGGTGACTGCTTGCTCGTTTGCCACTTTGTAATATAAAAAAAAAAATCTGGACGTACGTTCCAACATCCATCCATCTAAATTATCTTTTAAAAAATGTATTTCTATAACTTTCTTTAACATATTTATGTATTTAATTAGTGTTATTGGATATCCTAATATTTGATTAATACAGCTTAATTAAACTTTATATTTCAACATTTGAGCTTAATGGTTAGATGTTATCTGTACAAAGATATCTACCGCTTATACTCGTAAATGATGCAATCCACTGCTCACGGACGTCATCCCAAAAGAGTTGTCAATTGGCCAATTTAAAGTGTCTAGCACAGAGAAAGCTAAGCAGAAGCTAAGCGAGACGAAGCTATACGATATGAAAGTTTTAAGGATTTCATACTAGGGCATACCTTTCAGTTTATTACGCAAAAAGAATAACCCACGGTACACCTGTGTCCGGGACGTGGCACGTCAGAGTCCATTTCGGTCCTGCGCCGTCATTGTGTCCATAAAAAATCTATTTTGGCAGTGCCCCGTCCTTCACCCGGCTCTGGCACGTTCTTATATTTTGTATTGTCACACTGAGACAAGATGTACGGTGAGCCACCCTAAATTGAATATCTCTGTGGGTTTACACTGTCCAAAAACTAGTATAAAAACATAAACAAATGCTATAATTATTGCACAGTTATGGAGCAAACAGTTGGTTTTAATTACTATTTGTTTCATAGCTCAGTATGCCAAAAGTTCGCTTCGCTCCCGGTTCGCTTTCCGCTGTGTACTATAGGCGTTAATATTTGAACTTTGGTTAGGGAACTAGGAGTTTCCTCGAATGCGTAATTGTGACGTAACTGTTATACTTAAATGTTTATATTGCTCTCTAAAACATGTGTATGATCAAACAAGGATGTGTAGCTCGGTAAGAGAGGGACAGCTATAAAGATAGGTACATATATTGATATATATACATATATTGATGACGTCTTTCTTGACGTGGAGTGGAGTCCTCCGTCTATGGTTGACCTTGGTACCCCGCGAGTGTCATGCTGGAAAAAGGGATTAATTCAGAGATGACGGTTAAGCCTTATACGCGTCAGGATAGTATTTTAGTCGAGTAGCAAGTAGGAAGTATCCGAACAAAGCATTTACTAATCTACTGTACTAGAATGTTGCTGCTCGGACACTTTTAGTTACTAAATTACTACCCTAGTGCGTAGGTTTAGGCTTAAACGAGTCCGAACAGTAGTAAATCCTTTGTTCACATAAATTCTAATTGCTACGCGACTAAAATACTATCCTGGTGCGAACAAGGCTTTAGGGAAGTATGGAGGAGTAGTACATACTGTGCCTACATAGGGACAAGGCTTGATGATGATGACTTTATAAATATGTTAGTCACCGTTCAAAGTTTAGAGTCCGTTCCACAATTAATCTACATATCTCTACTAATCTATACTAATATTATAAAGAGACAAACTTTGTATTTTTGTTTGTATTGAAATAACTCAAGAACTACTGGGCCGATTTCAAAAGTGATTTCACCATTAGAAAGGTACGTTATCGCCGGGTAACATAGGCTATATTATTTAATTCCACGCGGACGAAGTCGCGCACAACAGCTAGTAGTTAATATATTTAATAAGAATCATAATACTCTGTGATGGATTTGCTTATCATATTTTTTATCTGCAGCGCATCGTGGCGAAATATTTACTAAAGTTTGTTTTATTCAACATTTTATGATAGTCATTCGAGGACATTGCAGTCGGTCATTTATTGAATAAATTCGACCATGAATAAGCGACCGTCACGGGAACGCGATATCTGTCTCGTTTATACAGATTAGATTAGAGAGTAATACGAGTTTCTCGCTTATGGAGGTAGCTCGTCGGGACCAGAAGATGGCAGGCTTATCCAGGCTTGACTGTATATGATTTGTTAATCGTTTAATTTGCATATGCACATATTTAAGTTAAAAAGTATGTAGCATGTAACTAAGGGTCTATCGTGAAAATCGATGGCGTTACAAATACATTGAATAAATTTGAACCGGACATAAACGTCAGCGACGTTTGTGTTATATTTGTGCTTTCACTTACTGGGCCTAAAGAAAACCAACAAATCTAACATTTTCAATGAAATCGAGGCTCAAAACTTCATGTTTTTTTGTAAACGGGGGGAAATCTTCAAAAGATAACCTGGAAAGACAGGGCTATGTGAGATTTGACTCACTAAAACTTACTCGGTGGCCACCCTTGAATGAACGCACCAGGACTCTGCACCTGGACTTCTGCACGACTCAGCGGACGCAGATGTCCTGTGCCCTCAAATATCCACGGCAACTCAGCACCACACCTTGTTCCTTCCCGTTATCAAAAATTCATGCTAGACCCCCTCAGTTCGGAATTGATAAAAGTGCAATAGATATGATTATTCTAAATCTCATATTATAATCTACATTGTAAACTATTCAAGATCAATATAAAAACTTCATACACTAGTAATTATCCCATTTAACAAGAAAAACCTGTTTATGATACATGTCGTATATTCGTCCTTTAAATCGGACAGCTTTGTTTAAGAATTTAAAATTGTGTTTTATTGTATAGAGAAACGAATACAGTGGAAACTGAAGAAGCGAGAGCCCAAGGGACTGCAATATTTCTCTCGCTAATTGAAGATCTCTCTAATCGGAGTTTCTCGCTTTTGGAAATTGTTCCCCGGGACCATACTATGACTCACGCTAAAGCCTTGTACGCACCAGGATAGTATTTAAGTCGATTAGCAAGTAGCAAGTATCCGAACAAAGGATTTACTAATCAATTTTACTAAAATGTTGCTGTTCGCACAGTTCGAACAGTAGTAAATCCTTTGTTCGGATAAATGCTACTTGCTACTCGACTAAAATACTATCCTGGTGCGAACAAGGCATTATCTCCATAAGTTTCTCACTAAACCAGTTCTCGCTTATCGAGTTTCGACTGTCCTTTACCTGTACCATAATTAGCTAAAAGTGTGTAAAACAAGGATATCTAGCCTGCTGATAAAGGTGCAGCTGTCGGTTGGCTCTGACGGAAAATATGTAAAACCTACATGCACCTGTGACATGAACTTAAGAAGAAGTTAATTCACCGAATTAGGTATAACTAAAAAAATACTATATATTTTTTATTCTATATAAAAATGGGACCAAAGGGCAGCTATTTTGCATCAAACAAAATAAGAATGACGTAAATCGAAGCAGAATTCGCTGCGTCATTCTTGTACAATACATAAAAAACTCATTGACTTGATAACCTCCTGTTACAAGTCTGTTAAAAAGGGCATAGAAGGATTAAACTCTAAAACAATAAACAACCCGTTCATTTCCCGGGTCTCAACACATAGGCTACTTAATTACATATTTTTTTTTAATTACGCGCGGACTGTGTGTGTTCGACAGCTAGTATGTACTTGTACACCAGCGAAAACCCTTGATCCGTAGTGCAATTAAGTCTTGTAAAGACCTTCCATTATTAATGCAAAATAATAAAATTATTGTAATAAATGTCTTAATCAATTTATATAACTTATTTAAAATTATTATAGAGTACTTTATAATGTTATAATTAAATACGTCATAGTTCTCGCTTAGCGTGCTTTGTGTCTATAAAATATATATTTTTTGCAATACTCCACCTTATAATAACTATATCCAAGGTCGAGATTGCCTTTTATAATGGATTACTCAAAATGTATTGTTTGATTGCTTTCAACACAATATTATCATTTACACGCAATATGATGTTAATGATTTTCTTAAATTAAAAAAAAAAACATCAGATAGCCTGATTATTTATCACTTTTCATCATGAACTTTTTTTTTTATATTACAAAGTTGCAAACGAGCAAACTGGCCACCTGGAAAACCGAAGCGACCGCTGCCTATAGACGTCTGCAATTGCAGATGCGTTGCCTACCATTAATCTACGGAGGAGGACTCGCACAACAAATGGATAATATCTCTTCTTTGCTTTCCCTCCCCCGCCAGTTCATTTGCCCTTCCTATATTTTTTTTATTATAAAGGATAGGAAGGGAAAGTGGACTAAAATTAGGCCTCCGGCACCACACTCGTCTAACGAAACACGGAATTGCTTCCATTTGACGCGTGTCTTCTGTGTGGTCGTGGTATTCCACCGGGCGAGCCGACCAATTCGTGCGAAGATGTCAAAGCGGGCTCTATCACTGTTGATATCAAAGATTTTAGGCTTCAATTTCACAAAACGATTAGCTTAATGTTCGATCTTGACATTCGATCATCTCTTGAACCATATCCTAACACAAGCATTTTAAAGCTTACTCGAACTGATTAAAGGAAATATTAGCAAATTCACAAAAATCTACTACTTAATAATTAAAAAAAAAAGCCTGTTAGAGAACAAAATTCGCGTATCATCGTGTACAACGTGCTTACGTTTGCGACATACCTGCTCCAATTAACATGTCTGTAACTCGTTTTTGTGGAATATATCAAAAAGTTTGTTGACTTTCTGATTATACGTTACCAAACAATACTGTTCAAGATACTTAAATTAAAATAATTAAACGTGCATTCACACGGACGTTTCTTTTAACGTCGGCTTTGGCGCTTTTTCAACGCCATCGTTTATACGATGGTGTAAAATGACTCTTGTTGCGTTTGTCCAGCGTTCAAAATCCAACGCTACGCTTATAAGTGCCGCCGTGTGAACAGATACTCGTACATGGTAATGCATTTGTGC
>QDHC01000780.1:161541-171880 GCA_013186455.1 Papilio dardanus tibullus | reverse complement strand
TGCAGCGTTAAGTCCAAAATCGTTTCGGCGGCAGATTACCCAAAACATACACGGACTTGTGGACGGTTTGTCGATTCAAGTAAAAGCAAAAAATGTACACAAAAGGTGATTTATTATTTGTCTTTTCTTAAATTTATAGATATTACAGACATTCCAATTTTATTATTTGTATAGATGACACATTTAATCAAAATTACATTGAATTCTAATTAATACAAATTCAAAATAGTTTGTACGTAAAATTAAAAGAAAAATTAACAAGTCCATGGTTACCCTAGTTCTTTTATTTCAATACGAAACCGGTTTATCCGGACCCTTGGTACATTGGTTTTTATATTACCTTACATTTCAATGGAAAAACTTGTTTAATCCCGAATTATATTCGGTCTCCAATTTTACTTACTCAGTCTACAAAAGCAGTTAAATGTAACCAACTTTCGACCGAATGTTCAAATGCCACACAAATTTAAGCGTCGCTTAAAAACTAACTGGCGTTATAACTAAACGAGATCGCCGTAGAATTTGGAGTTTAAGCGTTGGTCATATTTCTATTCCTACGGCTTCAATAGACCGATGTCATACAAAAAACGGATTTACGCCGAAACAAAATCTTCGTTTATATCGCGAACTCGGTCGTAATGAAGCCCTGATGTTAGGAGAATAATTCAATGGAAATACTCAAGTTGACGACTATAAAGTGCGGTATAGAAAAGACACAAAACAAAATAAGACGATCAAGTACTGGAACATTTGTATGTTGAGGACGGAGAGAAGTAGAAGACAATAATTAGAAAAGCTGAACTGGGAGAAGTGCGTTCTTGTTATCGGATGTGGGGAATGGTGCTAAGGGTCCTCTAAGCCTTTTTCGCACCAGGATAATATTTTAGTCGAGTAGCAAGTAGCATTTATTCGAATAAAGGATTTACTACTGTTCGGACGCATTTAACCTACGCACTAGGATAGTAATTTAGTGACTGAACGTGTCCGAACAGCAAAAATTAATAGAGTAGATTAGTTAATCCTTTGCTCGGATACTTGCTACTTGCTACTCGACTAAAATACTATCCTGGTGCGTACAAGGCCTAAGAAAGTCGGGTAAATGTGTACATATGAAAACCGAAAAACACATTGGTACATATTTCGTTGCTAACGAGCTAGTGTTAATGTGTTACGATCAACATTTGTCATATGAAATCTTATCACACAAAGTCTCACACAAGGTGTCGATAACAAAGATTAAATCTTGGAGTCCACTATACAAATAGATAAGATAAAACAGATAATTTGTTACAAAATAGAGATATTTACTTGTTTATGATATCACAATCAGATGCAGGGTAATTATAAAAAATGGATTAAAATGTTTTCTTGCTGACCCTAGGTTTAAAATTGTAGTTGTTTCTTACAGTTTACTGTACAACAATGGATTAGTGGGAAGCGAAATAATTTCTTTGTCTGGACTTCTAGCTGTACGATTGATTGCCAACTTAATCGACACAAAAATTGAATTCACGTAAGACTTTAAATTAACTATAATACCCCGTCATCTTTAGACCGAGTTCGCGATAAAAAACCGACATAAGCCAAAACAAAATCTTCTTTTTATGCGAATTCGTTCTAATGAAGCCGAGTATAACAAATTTATTATTTTATTCGACTGTCACATGTTTTTAAAGCAGTTAAATAGTTGATTAATTGTAACAGGCGTCAGCTGTTCATTGTTTATGTACACAAGTGTACTGATAAACATACTAAATTATGTTGTTTATATGTAACGACTTGGTTAATAGATAAATTACTAGCGACCCGCCCCGGCTACGCACGGGTGCAATGCTGATAATAAATACACTACAGAAAAACTGTGAACGTTGTATATAACATAATAATAATAATTACACTCGTGCGAAGCCGGGGCAGGTCGCTAGTTATACATATAAACCTTCCTTATGAATCACTCTATCTATTAAAAAAAACCGCATCAAAATCCGTTGTGTAGTTTTAAAGATTCAAGCATATATATACAAACATAAAAAGCGTCATTGTTTTATATAATAGTGTAGATGTACGTCTTTGCTATATGAAGTATATCCAACAAGGATGTTTGAACCGGTGAGATAGGCGCTAATATCGCAGTTAAAGCTAGTAATATCTAATTAATCAAAGACAATGAAAATACTATAAAAAATACAGATAATAAAGTCAATTCAAAGAGGATCTACTTATCCTGAATATTATAAAGCGGAAAGATTTGTATTTTTGTATGTATTGAAATAACGCAAGAACTACTGGTCCGATTTCAAAAATTCTTTCATCGTTAGATAGCTACATTATCCTCGAATAACATAAGCTATATTTTTTAATTCTGCACGGATGAAGTCGCGAGCAACAGCTATTTCTATAAACGATATATGGTACTTCGGTACTGGAAATTTATGGTTATTAGTATCTTCCTATGAGGCGATTGCCGATAGTTCAATGAGAGCCTAACTTAGCATTACCACGATAAAGAATCATAGTATCAAGTACATTGTACCAAAGATGTTTTGTTAAGTGTTAATTGGTCCTAATTTGCTAAGCTTCACTCATATAACGTGACCAGATGTCCCGTTTTGAATAGGACTGTCCCGTTTTATAGTTACGAGTCCCGTTGTCCTCGAAAAAAATTCGGGGACGCCAAATTGTCCCGTTTTCTGAAACCGCGTGAAAATGTGAGTAATTTATCTTAACCTATCGTGACAGTCCTACTCAAATTTTTAACGTTTTATGAAGCTTTGTCTCCGTACACTTTATTAACTCATGTGAGAGCCAGAGCTCGAGTTGGCAAAAACGTCATCGCTCGCAGTTAAAAAAGTTTTGTTTTTCTTTTATTTAATTCTTAAAAAAATAAACCAATATCCTGTTTTGGGCATGAAAACATGGTCACGGAACTCATACAGTAGAGACGGTTGACGTTTACAAAAATGGCTGCTTTTAGCATCAAATGGCGTAAGTGTAAAATAGTTCCGCTATGAATTTCGTCTTCAAGGTTAATGCCAGTTGCATTCGCCATATGTTTAAATATTATAAACAAACAGATATGTCTAGCCCAGTGGGAAACACGCTGCTGTTACAGACCAGTTAACAAAATTCCATCTTTTTTAATTAAAAAAACCATTTTGTAGACCAACAATAACTGTTAAAAAAGGTTATTCTAATACTGTCAATTATTACATTTAACCCGACGCTCTTAGGTGAAGGAAAACATCGTGATGTCTGCACATATCGGCGAAGAATTTCAAAGATATGTGTATTCACGCAAAATACGCTCTAGTCGCTGAGTTGCGGAATATGGCGCCCATCTTGGGTCGAACCTTACCTTACTATCAATTATGTAGAAGAGAGAGATCCCCACATACCTAAATGTCCTCCTAAAGTGCTAGGTACGAGATTTCACCTTGTAAAAAAAGTACTTTCAATTACAGCTACTTATACGAATACGTGCGTTTTTCGCAACATCTTTTTGAAGGTTAATTCAAGGCTTGTTTATACCTGTAATAAAGTCGGTGTACACAACGGAAACGTCTACGGTTTCCTTTATCATTAAATTCCAGCTGCACGCGATTTGCGAATTAAAGTTTATAGTGTCAACATATAATAGTTGTTCAAAATCGCTTGGAGTAAGTTCCGACTCTTCGGATGTGGTAATCGTAAATGGGTGATTCCCGCGAAATGTAGTTGCTTTTGATAATTGACGTTTGATCTAAGCCTCTTACATAGCCTGTAAGACTTTTCTTACTCCCAATGTACTAATATCGACATTCTTTAAAACTACAGAAAATATGAGTTGATTAACTAAGAATGTTATTTTATATTAAGGTGAAATTCCTATTTTTTTAATCGTTTTTATTGTTATTTTGGGTATTTTGGTCCTTCCAGGATAAGTCAATCCCATAGTTCCCTTAGTAACCAGATTCTACAAAACGAGATGGCACAATCGTACCGCCTCTGATGTAGGATTAGCTAAAATTAATTGTATGAGTCCAACATCAGCTGGGTTGAGTTTCAGGTGAAATTCCTTAATTTGATAATTGTCTTTGAATGTTGAAAGACATGAATGACAAAAACACGTCAAACGTCGTAATATTTGACGATATCATTCTTGTGCTGGTTTGTAACACTGATCTCTATAAATGGATAGGTCATCACTTGTAAGTGATAGCTTATGCTTCGTTCTACTTGCATGTTTTTGTTCGCTATAAAAACGCAGATTTTCCTTCGGAGTAAGGGCTTTTGCGTGACATCGGGCTAATGAAGTGCTAGGGTAACTGTCAGTTCATTTTACTCCCATTATTAGTTTCAAATATTACCACTGTTAGGTTTATACCACGGTTTATAGCTTGTCCATTCATAGAGGTCAGTGGTTTGTAAATAATTTGTCTGTTGTTTGTCTAATTTATGTAATAGCGAAAGTATGAGTTTAACGACATAACTCTCACTTATTATCCTAATCGGGGTGGATAGATATTGTTATTATGGACGTCGAAAACCATGACCATTGTAAAAAAGTTCATTATGTAATACTAGCTGTTGTTCGCCACTTCGTCTGCGTGGAATTAAAAAATATAGCCTATGTTACTCGGGGATAATGTAGCTTTCTAATGGTGAAAGAATTTTTGAAATCTGCCCAGTAGATTTTGATTTATTTGAATACAAACAAATATAAAAATATTTCCTCTTTGTAATCACTACATAGTATAAAACAAAGTAGCTTTCTCTGTCCCTATGTCCCTATGTATGCTTAAATCTTTAAAACTACGCAACGGATTTTGATGTGGCTTTTTTTATTAGATAGAGTGATTGAAAGTTAGGCTTAAATGTATAACTAGCAGCACGATTGACGTACAATCATTAGCTAAAACAGTAGCTGTAATTCTACAAAAAAAAATTATGTTAATATACGACTTTGAGATTATACGAGTCGATTATATATTTCGTAAGCAGTTCAGATTATGCTAATTAAGTATATTATTTCATTTTTATTTGAACACATTCACATCGTTTACCGCTAGATTAATTTTAATTAGCGGTTTTGTCCGACTTAAAAGAGCGTACGAGTATTCTGTGTTTTTTTTATATTATAAAGTGGTAAAGGGGCAAGCTGCCAACTGGATTCGCTGAAATAGCGAAGCGACACGGCCCATAGACATCAGCAAGTGCGTTGCCTACCCCTAATCTACAGAGAAGGAGACGCACAGAAAGAGGATAATTGCTCTTCCTATACGTGCCCTCCCCCGCCATATCCACTTCCCCTTCCTATCATTTCCTTATTAAAAAAGGATAGGAAGGGAAAGTGGACTAAAATTAGTCCTCCGGCACCACACTCGCCGGACGAAACAGGGAACAGTTTCCATTTGACGCCTATCTTCTGTGTGGTCGTGGTATTTCACCGGACGAGCCGGACAATTCGTGCGATGATGTTAAACCGGGCTCTACCACTGTCTACTACCTTTAACAATCAAGGAATAAATATTGGAGTATCCCTATATCAGAACATGTTTAATATTAAGACTATTTCGTTTTACTTTTTCTTAACGGAAGGTTTAGCTTTATACGAAACTAGCTGTTGTTCGCGACTTCGTCCACGTGGAATTAAAAAATATAGCCTATGTGACTCGGGGATAATGTAACTTTCTAAAGCTGGAACAATTTTTGAAATCGGCCCAGTAGTTCTTGAGTTATTTCAATACATACAAAAATACAAAGTTTCTCTCTTTATAATATTAGTATAGATAAATACATACTAACGGTTGCTTGAAAAAAAAACACATAGCCTATGTGTTCTTCCAGAGTAGGGTCTACATCTATGCCTTTCATCGAGAATCGTTTATCTGTTCTGGAGATTACTTCTAACAAACATGCATGCAAAGATATCGTTCGTAAGAAACGGGATTCTTACCACGATTTAGCAGTTTGAGTTCCCGATATTTCGACACAGTTGCATGCGCCATGGTCACGGGCTGAAGTGACTTACGAACAATATGTTAGTAAACATCATGAAAGTTTTTAATTATGTCCATCCAAAGTTCCGTCTTTAATTCAAAGGAATTATTCGTTATTCTACGCAGTATCCATCCATACATAAACTCTCGCATTTAAAAGTAATTTATTTAAACTAACCTTAAATCCAGGCTAGGAATTAGAATGTTAGGTCGGTTAGTATTACACAAAGTCAAGGTCTGACTGACCTCCTCGGTCTAGTCTAAAATCTAAATGTAAATATGCAAGCTAAAGGTGCGTTATACACGTTACGCGGCGAAATGTTACACGGCGAACATTGATGCTGTAACACCTGTACATTTCCCACGTAACTACGTACTGACTGTAACGTCATGTAACACGTTACATGATGTAAAGTCGGCTACACACGTTCAGTTTTTACTGTACCGTTAAAACTGACGTGTACACGTCAATTTGAACTTCACAGTCGAACTGTACGGCTCTATGTTTTGCCTTTACACGTCAGCTTTAACTGCACAGTCGAATTGTACAGTTAAAACTGACTTACACAGATCAATTTGAACTGCACAGTCGAACTGTATAGTGTAAAACGGACATACACACGTCGATTTGAACTTATGTCAAGTTCTCAAAAGTTCTCAGTCTTGTCTACACGTGTTAGTTTTAACTGCGCAGTCGAACTGTACAGTTAAAACTGAGCGTCTGTGCCAGCTTAACGTTAATTACGCAGTTGCATTTGTATAAAATCTTTAAAATAGATTTGTAATCATGTACCATACTATGTTATTAATTTAATGAAGTCGTAAAAACAGTTTCGAAAGGGAAGTACGTATTAGTTATTAATTATACAGGAGCTATAGTTATATGACTACAAAGTAAAAACAACTTTTGAAGGCGAACTTGTTTTAAAATATAATTATGAATGCATTTGTGTCTATTTATATCTATATTCATCTTGTTTATTTTGTTGCGTGTTACCAGTCGATTGTGAAATTCGTCAATTTACATAGATTTAGGCAACCAGATGAGATATGACGTGTCATACTGACAGAGACTGAGACATATGTATACCATATATACGTAACGTGACAAAGACAGTGGCATAGATCCTTGGTCCATTTGTCCGTATGCAATATTTTTAAATGTGACGTGACCTATGGGATTGTTCAAGCGGATTTTGGGTGAACTAAGGCCAAAAGAGATGATATTATTGGTTTAAAGCCGTACGTGGGTTGCACAAACACATCGCTAATACATATGTATATGGCATTTTTTATCCCTCTACTATATACGTTATGACCACTTCTATGCCTTTCTCTATCTACGATAACAAATCTTTGCAATATGACGTATCAAATGCAACACTTTAAAAAACTACCAAATAGTTTTTAATGATGTATGTGTTAATTATTAAATATATTATATCCTGTTTTCAAACCGAATAAGATTTTTATCAATTATAATGTTTATAAAATTAATTTTAAAACATCCTTGATGTGTTTTTAATATGATACAAAACTAACATTGGATATTACGAAGCAACAGCTTGGAAGTTACGAGTAATATAAGAATATCTGTCATATATTTACTATGTACTAATGACTGTTTACATAAGTATGTTTAGAAGCAAACTGTTATGTATCCGTAAATACTGAGTATTGATCTTAATATCGATTGCACTTTGTTAAATGCATATCCGCAAAGTGACTACGTTGTTTGTTAAACGGGGTCTAAAACACCTAGTACGTGTATTAGCGAAAGGGGACACGAAGCGTGGGGCGTCCTCCAACCAGGTTGTCCCGACGGCTTAAACATCGACGCACTAGGATAGTATTTTAGTCGAGTAGCAAGTGGCAAGTATCCGAAAAAAGTATTATTAATCTACTCTACTAAAATGTTGCTGTTCAGACACGTTTAGTTCTATTTCTGCGCTTTTAAGGCAGGTAAAGCTTCGGCCTTCGGTTTGTTGTATATTTATGCCTAGTTGTTAGTGTTACTGTTTACTTTGAAAAATGTCCATAAAAAACAAAAGGCAAACGTTAAAGAATTAAAATCAAAAAGTATTAAATCTCCACCAAAGAGGTTTCCTCTTGCCGGCCAGTGTTCCGGCCGCAACAGTCACTTCTCTAATTTACTGATACCAAGAGGCTGGTCGTTTGTTTTCTAGTAGGGAAACAAAGTTGTGACGTAATCGATGACGTCACCAAATGTTTACTTAAATCTTAGCGTTAACAGCTTAGCACATTGCTATAAAGCCTTCCTATTTGTCCTTATTCGTATTCAATGTTTTGTTTTTATACTTAAATGGATATGACAAATATTTAAAAGAATTCTTAAGCCGGCTACACACTTTCAGTTTTTCAACTGTTCAGTTTAAACTGCACAGTCGAACTGTATAGATAAAACTGTGTGACTGTAGCCGGCTTTAAAACTGCGAAGAATTCATTATGTTTATAGTCGGAGAATTAATTTTGTAACCCATTAAAGGACAGATTTATTAGAATTATGTAAACAGAGTAATTGCACATATAAAAAAAGTTTTATTCACTCTCCTAGTCAATTCTACAAACCGGAAAGCCAATTAAATGTGTTTTTCTCATACTTAGTATTTTAGTGTCAAGGCTGCATGACTTTTAGTTATAAATCTCGGCGCCGAGTTGTTTTATGGTAAACACAGGTTAATGATAATATTGCTTGTGACGTCTGTACGTAGACAAGCTAATCTGTGGTATCTTATGCCTATTCGCCTTAAACCTTGTACACACTAGGATAGTATTTTAGTCGAGTAGCAAGTCGCAAGTATCCGAACAAAGGATTTACTATTATTAAAATATACTAATATTATAAAGAGAGAAACTTTGTTTTTTTTGTATGTAATGAAATAACTCAAGAACCACTGGGTCGATTCTAAAAATTCTTTCACTTAGAAAGCTATATTATCTCCGAGTAACATAGGCTACATTATTTAATTCCACGCGGACGAAGTCGCTCACAGCAGCTAGTATTGAAATACATTTGAATACCAATTACTGGACGGAGTTGATAAATTGAAAAACGTTCAATAATCAACATAATCTAATTCGATGTTTTATTACTGATAAAATTGAAATAGTTTTATGAATCACCAGTGTTATTATTGATTTAATTATAAACGTATAAAATAAGACATGAGTAACACGTGTTCGGTGTTACATATTCAATAGATTGCCTTAGCTTTACGTAATATCTATTTTACTCTATCTATCATGAAACTTTACGAGAAACTTATCGTAACGTACTCGTATCGACAAAAAATCCCAGAAGACTTGACTAGCGTCCCTACTAGCATAAAGCCGGCAACAAACGTTCAGTTTTTTAACTGTACAGTTAATACTAAACGTCTGTAGCCGGCTTAAGGTACAAACCTATACTAATATTATAAAAAGAAATATTTGTATGTATTGCAATAACTCAAGAACTACTGGGCCGATTTCAAAAATACTTTCAACGTTAAAGAGCTACATTATCCCGGAGTAATTGTCATTTAATTCCGTATGGGTTATGCCGCGAGCAACAGGTAGTCTCATTCAAAAATGAAGTTATGAATAACTCATAAATATCCGTGATAAGCTGGAGGCCTTTTTCGCATTCGGATAGTATTTTAGTCGAGTAGAAATTAGCAAGTATCCGAACAAACGATTTACTAATCTACTCTACTAAAATATTGCGGTTCGGACACGTTTAGCTATTAAATTACTTGGTACTGTACTATAAAACACTATCCTATCTATCAATCACTATCCTAGTGTATCTATCTACCACTATCACTATCCACTATCCTAGTGCCTACAAGAGACATAGTGTCGTGCGACATGATGTTTAAATCATGTTTATTTTGTCGCACATATAACGGTTCCGCCTGCACTTATGTGGCACGGCAAGCCATTTGACACTTGGCCTCATATCGAGTATTTACTCATCGACGAGCTTTATGTAGTTAAATATTGTCTGTAATTTTATGTCGGCTTGTTACATTGTAAGTGCTCTATTGTAAATAAATATTTCTCAAAACGGATGTAGAAATAACTATAAATAACATCTTTGTTAATAAAAATTTAGAAATTAAAAGCACTGTCTATTTCTTTCGAATCTTATAGGCCGACTACAGCGGAGCTACCCAGAGTATTTTTCGATCGGCGATATATCTGATGGAATCGATAAAATTGTATGAAACTGACATTGACATTCGATAAATCATGTGATTGTCACGTGTGACTGTGATATCGAATGTCAATGTCAGTTTCATACATTTTTGACGTTCGCTATAGATTCACCTTTTAGCGAAAGTACTTTCGGTAACCCC
>QDHC01000780.1:104159-117921 GCA_013186455.1 Papilio dardanus tibullus | reverse complement strand
CATGTTTCAGTTCGGTCAGAGTGCAAGTTTTCCTGAGCACAGCGCGCGCGGATATTCTGCCTAGCATACGTTTATATGTAATACGAACTGTAAACGGTGAAAAGCTTTATACTTTTGGTACTCTGGTTTTGTTAGGCATTTTGAGAAAATTCTTCTGACAAAAACATTTAACAAAAAAATTGTAGTAACACGTTCTGTGCTATTTACCAACCTTCATACGGTAAAATCTAGGTAGCATGGAATGGATTAAAATCAATTTTTTACGAAAATAAGTAGAATACAAATTGAGTGTCAGAAGAATTTTTTGTATGCCATTACCAACCGTATTATGAACTAAAAAAAAGTAAAATGGACCCCCTTATTGCTTCAAGATTGTCTTTACCCGGCTTCAGGATTCCGTCGATATAAAATTGCCCTCCAGTCATTAACACATTTTCTTTTTTTCACAGCTTCTTCTTTTCCTGCTGTTTAAGCCTTCTTTTTGCTTAATTCTTATATTTTTTAATAATCACTGTGTAGGGATGTCTTAATTTTGAGCGCATGCTTGTCTATGGTTATAAAAAAGAGGTTATGCACTGAAATTAAAATGTCTCAAAATGTGTGTAGTGACTGGAGGTGGTGGTGTGAGGTTATCGCGTAGTTGTATTTAAAATATTATCTATGGGAATAGCTAAAAATTATAACCAATTATGTTTTATTAATGAATTTAAAGTATATGCGACTATTTGGCTATTTAATTGTTGTTGCATGAATTGGTTGGATTTTTAGCAATTCTAAGCACAGAATTATAAGATTCGATATTTTTCGAACATTTGTGAGGTAAATTAATCACTCTTAAAACCATTAAAACAATATAATTTAGAATATCCGGTAGACTTATTTGGTATCTTGTATCTGGTTCTTTATGAGTTTTTTATTATAGTTATTTTAGTTGCCTAATTATAGATTAGAATATTGCGTAAATAAAAAACGATAAGTTCCGTGTTAGAACATGATTATTGCGAGTTTCTTTGGTTTGTGGTTGGTTGTGCTATTCTTTTTTTTATTACGTAGAAAAAGCTGATTTGTCTATGGTACTTGTGAAGGAGGGCTAACACTACGTATTGCTTGTCTATGGTATAGTATCGTCTGTCAATGTTCTACTAACATAACACATCACTATCACACATTTAGCACTTGATTTTTCACGTTATGAAGTCTAATCATTTTGTAAATAGTTACGAGTAACCGAGTATCCTGTTTTAAAAAAAAACAATTTTAAACTTTTACTGTTTTTTTCATAATATAAGGTGGCAAACGAACATGCGGCCATGAAATAGCGCAATAACCACTGTCCACAAACATCTGCAATGAGTTATAGAACAAATAGAAATATTTAATACGATTTTCTTAGTGCCAAAATACTTGGACTGATTTAAGCTGTAATGATTGGTAAATAATGCTGCTGATAACTGGCAACACTCCGATAGCTCCTACGTAAACTATCGTATGTTTGAAAGTTAGATTTTGCAAAACAAAACTTTAGACATTAATACTATGTATTACGATGCATCAAACATGATCATAGTATCTCTATATTATAATAAACTACCAAAATCTACAGTTTCTAACGGTATTTTCAAATTAACATTGAAACTATAATAGTATTTATCAATTTGGGGAAATGGCAAAATTGTGGGATATGATTGTGTACGTAGGAGCCACACAAGGGACAATGTTGCCAACACAGCGGCACACTGCCTGTTATATCGCTGTTGACTTTTTAAATTTGTCCGTGTTGGCATTTTTTGAAACTTTCCTTCACAAGTCAAGATAACATAGAAAAGCAATAGCACAATCATGTCTCCTTCCCCGCCTCCTAACCCGGCTTCAACTAATGTATACGTGTAGCCAAAGAGTTATTATATATAAAGGGAGCACTCCATAGTAGTTTGACAGCAAAAAGCATGCCGCGTACTAAAGATAAAAATTCAAATCTTTGCCATTATGAACATTTTTCGCTAATTTGGATTTTTTTTTAAAATAAACAATAGAATAAACTAAAACATTTATCAAAATGTTAATTATCAAGACTATTTTTGTTTGACGGTTGTTATAAAATTTTCATTAGATTTTAATAATGTCTCGATTCATTATAATATTAAACTGTAGTAAATACCTAAAAAATAAATTTTAAATATGAGAAGAGATTACATTCGGTCGACTTTTTATATCTGCAAATGTGAAAGACAACACTGGAGAAATTTTCCTAAAAGAGACCTCTGGAGGTCAACTAAGATGCCTTATTTTTAGGCTTGGAATGCTCTATCTATAGTATAATATATCTTTGCGTGTAGCACTTATCACGTTGAGACGGTAACGAAGCAGAGGGTGTAAGTATGGGTTAAACACGAGTTACAATGGAAAGGTTCACTGAAAGCACTGTCTAGCTTCATTTGGATCCATTACAATAACGCGGGATAGGGCAGAGCCAATTAACTATCGCACGAGATTAAATGGTGAAGTACGGTTGGAAGCCGCAGTAGTCAAGGCTAGGATTCGGACTGCCAGCATTCTGGTGGTTGGTTCGAATTCTCATATTTGACTACTGTAGCATACCATGTCCTACCACAAGCATTAAGCTTACTTGGAATGGTATTTGAGAGATATTGTACCTTTTTTTGTAATTGTATGAATGTGTTAGTATTTAGTATTTAAAAAAAACATTATTCTTAATCAAGTAAACATGTGAAGGGTATAATAACTATAATAAGGTACTGCTTCAATATTGGTCATAAATATTTGCTTATATGCAAAAAATAAACAATTACAGTCTTTTAATAACTTTAAAAAACTATATGAAGCTGTGTTGTCCATCATACATTTAAAAAGTTAGGTTAGGTTAGTAATATAATACTATACTAGTAATACTTAATACCACAGATAATATAATACTATACTAGTAATACTTAAACTCTGTTACCACCCTGTAGGTCGCTCTGCCCAATCTCATATTACATTAAGTTCTGCTTCAAATTGCATGGAATCAGGTGACAGTGACAGAGAGATGTTGTACAATGGGATACGATGTCGGCTTAAGTGTGTTGTAGACGAAATGTTTTTGTGCTTTAGAATATTAATGAACATCATGGGTGCAAGGTTTAAACGCCCTTGTTAGTGGCTGGTTGTCTAGTGTCATCATAACGAGGAATGGTGAGTATTTATCTATCATTTCTTGTGGGATCACGTTATATACCCCTTCTTATACTTTACATTTATTGCGATTTCATCTTGTAATATCGTCTAAATATGAATTTATAAACGTAGTTATATTCTCGCGTCTTATTTAAAGGTTCGATTACATTTAATTTCGTTTAAAACAAACAGTCAAATTGGCAAACAGGGTGACGTCAAAATCCAAACATTGTGGCCATTATGCCCTTAATTTTTTTAGTTATTTCCTTTAAAAAGATTTGATAAAGCAAGGTGATATATTACTCCAAATAAACACCATTAACACCTAGTTAAGTATGTGACCAAAAAGCCCTTACGAGGTTACAGGAATAGATTTTTTTAAATTATATGGATCATTGAAAAATTAGCAAAAGATAAAGAATTCTAAAAATAGTACACATACAGATGAGATCGCAATACCCGGCGCAGTGGTAGGGCACTAGGCGAGCGTAAGTTTGGTAAAGTCCGCAGACTAGCTTGGTGGTTGGCGGCAACGGCGGTGTGTAACAAACAATATCAGAGTATTGGTGTAAGCGCACTGCTTTGGTGGACTGTTAATGCCTTCTGAAACCCTGGTGAGTGTTTATCATGATTTTAATTACATACATTTATATATTATCTTACATTATCTGTGTACGTCTTCTATTGTATTGCAAAAAAGCGGGAAAATGTTTTGATGAATCTGTCATCTGTCAAAAGTTTTGGCGCCAATGCGGATGACTTACATTTCGTATTATTTTTCGTTCTGAAACAAGAATTCAGCAAAGCATTTTCGTATACTTTTGTAGGTTAAAATGGGGGTATTTAGTTTACAAGGGTTCGAGGTAAATTTTGGTTATTGAAGTGGAATCATCCATTGCTGAGTTCATTACGCGTCAATTGGTTTAACAAATTGTATGTCCGCACACAAAGAAATAATGTGTTTAATATTAATTCAAACTAATAAAACTATTTGGTGTCTATAGTTTAGTAAATATTTAATTAAAGCGTATGCAAAAATGAATGTACTAGTGACTAACAACTTGCATGAGAGAAAAAAAATTAAAACGTCAAAAACAGTTGGAAGACAGATTAAAAATTTGAACATTCATAGTTTTAAGCTATAAAACTTAATTTATTTTATCATGTTTTATAAGCCTTTGGAACTATATTTTTGGACAAATTATAATAGTAATTTTGTCTCTAGGTCCGCTGACGTATTACTACCCTGCGATGGGACCGACTCTACCTCCCCTCGTGTATTGGGGCTACCCGACCCCGCCGGTGTCGCCTGCGCATTATTATCATCCACCACATCATCCTCAAACTATGGTAAGACAATGACAAATTAATCTAACACCAGTTTAACGCAATAAAATTGTTTATGACCGATTGCCAACTATCTACAGATACCGGAGGTGGTCTCTGTGGGGGGAGGCTCGCCGCTGCCACTACCCCCACCCGCTTGCCATGACTGGCCACTCTTCATGGTCAACTGACACGCTCAATTAACAACGACTTGTACTGGCAAGCGATGTACCATTGTACGTTGAAGTTAAGAAGAATAAACAAGACAGATTGTCTATTGCCCAAATCAAAAATAATAATGATGCAGGTCATATTTCTAAACTACTTTGGAAAAAAGACCCCAGATTATTTTATACAAATTGTTTGACATCTTATTTATTTATAAATTGTTAATGAGGTATTACTGATATAACGTTTTTGTACAGATTTTCAAAGTCTTGAAATAATTCAAATATTTATAAACTAGAATTAAACTATTTTAAAAGAAGTTCTAAATAACGGTTAAAACATCGCTTGCCAATCTTATACTAGCGTAATGAAACGGCTCAAACGGTAGTGATATTATAATTACAGACTAAAAAATATATTATATAATTCAAAATAATTGTTTATTAATCATTTAATCTGTCAGAAATAATTATAATTGTTCGTTATGAGTGTTTGTTGTATAAAATATTGTCTAATTTGTTGATATTTCAGATATTAATTTACATGAAATAAATATACGATATACTTATTATAATTTAATATTATATAACGATGGGTCCAAAGAGGTTGAAAAAAATGTAATTTAATGTTGCCACCGTAAAATTCTGAATTTCGTTTTATTACAATCTTACCTACCAGCATTAATATGAACTCGAGATGAAAATTGGTAAAATGTCAATTTACACTTTGGACAATTTTACGGTGACTAAACATATATTGATTCTGACCTCTCCAAAGAAGAGTTTGTTTATATAAAATGGTATTGAAATAATTGGATGTCACATCTCAAGTTCATGACTTAAGTATAGTTTAAAAATATTAAAAAAACATATTTACTAAATATCTACTTAATCTTTACTTATTAACTTTTATTACGAGGTTGTTTTTGCCTACTTTATTTTTTTTCAGTTTGCTATCTGCATCTTAAAATTGTTATAAAGCTATCATTTTTTTCTATTTAAAAGGAACTTGAGATGTTACATTTTAAATTGCCATTAAACTATTGTATAAAGTTCCTTCCAATAGATTTTTCATAATTATTTATAAAATAACATAGAAGAGAAATTTAAAAAAAAAATAGTCTCGCTACTCTATAAAATTGACAACGAATGTACACAGTGATAAGATGGTGCTGTTTGTTAATTATTTTTTTAGAGAATAAACCAAATATGTAAGTTGAAGCTTACTTTAGACTAAGATTTCGCTCAATTAGTTTTAATAGAGAAAGATTATTACAGCCAGAAAATAATATCGCCATAATTTTTTTTGAAATAATACTACTTATATTAGAGAAGAAATCTTAGCGATTTCTACTATAATTATTACGATATTACATTTCCCTACATTTTTTTTAGCTCCACAATAAAAAGTTATTCTGCCAACGAGTAAAAATTAGCTGAATTGTGCTCTTTTTTCAATTTGTCACTCCTATTGGCAGTCTTGGCTTTCTAAAAAATTACTTGTAGTAAACATTTAAGCTTAAAAGTGCTCAAATATTGTATAATTCATACATTTCCATTTAGAAAATCTTTAATTTATATATTTAAGTTTAAAATTCTTGCCGGGATAAATATCCAGCAGAAAATAGGTTAAATATGACATGGATAATTTTAGTTTATTGCCAGATGCAAAAAAATATATTTTTATTTTATTTATAAAAATGTTAGAAAATTATTATAATTAAATGATTGGTACATACATTTATCGAGTTGTTTAAAATATATTTTTTTGTTATTTAAATTATTAATATAGCTACAAATTGGTAACTATTAAAATGCCCTATAGCTTCTACAGGGGAAAATATTATTTTTATACGTTAATTAGTATTGTTATAGTTTATATTGGCATAATATTTAAGTTTTAAATCTGATAAAGATATAATAACAACAAAATCTGAATGTCTTCCAATTTTGTAAAATAAAATGTATTTATTTAAGAATGTCACAAACGTGATAATATTAATGTTACTTTATTTTATTTTAATAATAGAATTAAGTTAAATCGTTGAATTTCAAGCAATAAAATATATTGTGTAAGTTACTACGGTCAGTGATAGTAATTAAATTTAGGTTATTTTTAAAAATGAATTAAAAATCGTTTGAATTATTGTACAAAAACAACTGATCTGTAATAAATGGATAGGCGATCACTCGGAAACGACAACAAATAAACCATACCATCATTACCTACAGCGCTAAACTGGCTAAAATCAAATAGGCACAAAATACTACGCCTTATAACCTGTCCATTTATAGAGGTCAGTGATAAACACGTATATGTTTTTGTGCATGTTGTTTAATGGAAACTCAAAGTAGTTTTGTGGACTTTGAAAGTTGAGTATTTTATCACAATTTTTGCTGCCATGCATGCCATGTCCAGCGTTATCCATGACCCTTTATATTAAGTGAGTGTGCTATAGATATAATTGTTTTTTTTTAATTTGAAAAATTATGATGTCTGCTTAAAATGTTACCATGTAAGGTAATCATAGACAATCTGAGTAATATATTTTATAAAACAAAAAAAAACATATGACGATCTTTATTAATTTATATTATCGTATATTATTTGTTTTATTTATTTTTTAAATTGTATTAGTAACACATTATTTGAATTAGATTCATATTGTTTTGTTATTTTTATATCAGTTTTTTTAATTATTTGCAGCGAATTCGTTATAATGATAATTTTTATTTATGTATTCGTTATTTCAATGGATATTATTATTTTTGTTAGGTCTGTTTTATAAAAATCGTCATTAAATTTTTGTGTCCGAGATAAGAAAACCTTCGCACATCTCGCTCTAATGTGTCCCTGTTTTAAAGATAACGAAAGGGATGACAATACGTCAGTGACATCAGACGAAAAGTAACAAAATGGCGGACATAACGTCAGTGATTCGGACACGAAAAAAAAAACAAAATGGCGGACACTATAAATCTATAAGCTTGTAGTTTGTGTAGTGTAGTCAATTAGAAATTGTGCAATGTAGTTCATAATTCTGATAGCGTGTTGTAATTTAGCATTACGATACAAAATAGAAAATTGTTTTAATAAAATGTAGATTAAAAATGTTGTTTTATTTTATTTCACTAACATCCATTTATTCGGTCTTATTTAGCACATTGATTTGGCTCGTGATTTCGTCCATAACCTATATAAATATAACCTATGTTACCAAATGATAATGTAAGCTTTCTAATAGATAAGAACTTGAAAACTGTCCAGTATTTTTTCATATATTTTAATACGTACAAACATACATTTATAATATTAGTAGTAGTAAATAGAAGGAGCTGTATAAATAATCACATTTATTTTACTTACTAATTATATTTACAAAATTGTCATAAATTCAAAATTTTCACACAAATTAACAGACTTTTTTTATAATTTCGCTAGGACTCCTCCTGCGTGGTTGCCACTTGTGCTAGGAACACTTGCTGTGGCTGATTCTGACCCGCGTGCGATGATACCTAGTAAAAGTTAATTTTAAATATTATTTACTAATTAAATATAATAATTTTATTACTATAACATTAATTATGGCTTCATTAGACCGAGTTCGTGATAAAAACAGACTTTTGCTTCGACGTAAGGTTAGTTTTTGCGTAGCATCGATCTAATAAAGCGAAATAATCAGAAGAATACGAATCGATAATACCTGAGTCAATAAAATCAGTGAACTGGTTCAAGTTATATTAGGTTACAACTGAACGGCGATATAAATAAGGTGGTCAAGAAATAAAAATGGTAGACAAATGAGAGTCTTTGTTGTCTTGCATAAACTGCTTTTCTAGCAGTATTCTTCCGTTCGTCGTGACGAACGGTCGTCATTATTGTTTGCTAGTGTTGATTTGCTTCTAAATTAAAATTATTTAGAAATGTAACTAAACAAAGTATGTTAATGAGGAGGAATACGCCCATTTTTTATCAAACTAGCTTTTGCCCCGACTCCGTCTGCGCGGAATTATAAACAACATAGTAAGATCTACACAGACATAGTAAAGGACGAAAACATATCAAACAGCAACAATACATGATGTGACACGTTTTTAACATTATCAGAGAAGGCTCACTAGCGAGCTGTTATTATTAAGTCGGTATCATAGACCAATAAGAAGCAGATCTGACATTAATATGTCCTACTGACAGCGAATGAGACACATTTATACGAAATATACGTTATGTGACAAAGATCTTTGGTATATTACTCCGTATGGTTTTTTTTTGGGTCCAGTAGCCGTTAGTCTCAGATAAGTTAGTCCTGTAAACTCTGCATTGTACTAACCTGTATGATCTGCGGCGTCTGCTGCGGCTGCGCCTGGATCACTATGAGCTGGCCCGCGTTGCTCTGCAGCTGCGGCCGCACGAGGTTCAGCTGCGCCTGGGACAGCTGGATCTGGAAACACCCTGAACTTTATCCCTTATTCCAAAAAAAAAATAAAGTATTGCGATAAACGAGGACCGATAAGTCGTCGATTATACGATACTGGAGGACACTCGGAACTAAACAAGATAGACTAGGGGTCTCATTGGATCAGATTATTAAAAGGACGTCATTTTTATCCGCTACAATCTGGAAGTTAGGTTACTTACGGGTACTTGCTGGAGCTCCCCCGAGGAGGTGACGAGCTGCTGGACCAGCGTGAGCGGCTGCTGCGCGCTGGAGCTGGCGCCCGCGCCACCTGACTGCTGGAATGATAACAGGCTCTCAATATTAATATGGCTTCATTGACAAATTGCCAAAAATGGAGACTTTGCTTCGTCGTAAGACTGTTTTATGCGTGACACCGGTCTAATGAAATCGTAAGATTATACAAATGAGTCTGATTATACAATAAGTGTTTACTATATTTGGATAAAAAGTTATATAAAATATATTATTGGGTATTATTAACGGATTTCAGAAAGAAGGTTGGTCATATCTGTTTATATGTAATTAAAAAACATTTAAGTGCACACTCAAAGTTTTCAAATGAATAACGCCCGAATTTTCAAACGCCACTCAAGCGTCGCTTAAAATCTAAGTAGCTTCAAAATAAAACAAGATCGCCGTAGAATTTGGAGTTTAACGTGGACTTGCAGACTAGCATGTAAGAGGCTCTTAAATATTTGAGTGGCATTTGAAAATTCGGCCGTATGTTGCTTAGTGGGTATTTCTCAAATACGCAATAAACCTCTCTAAAATCATAACTACCTACATGAATATAAAAAATGCCTATTCTATTCTATCCTAGAAGCTTAATTGAATGTCTCGTGTATGTGGTGATACCTGCACGACCTGTGTGCAGGGCTGCAGCACGTACTGCGGCTGCGCGCCCTGCAGCGCCGCCTGGTGCTGCTGCGCCAGCTGAACATAGTACTGTACAGGTTAATGCCCGTCAACAACGCGTACTATACGCGTATCGGGACAACGTGCAAGGATAGGGACAATTGGTCTCTAGCCTACGGTGAGGTAAGGAAGGGCTAAATGGATCCAAAGCGAGGTTACTTTAAAGAGCGAATTTAGGGTAGGATGGGGTTAAATGGAATAGTCTATTACAACATACTAAGAAGACCGCTTGTTTAGAGGAGGGTAGGGTTAAATGGTATAGTACTATGAGAAGGGAGCTATGTGAGAGGATATAGAAAGGTCAAGATCGTGCTACAGGGGATGTTAGGGTTAAATAGTACAAGTTGTCTAATAAATACGTAGGAGGTAAAGGAGTGTTTCCCTTTCAGGAAGTAAAGATGAAATGGTGATAGAGGCTTGGAAGTTCTATGTTTCACTGCATTCATATTCAAAGTTAAATATAAATTAGTCATAATATAGAATAGCGCAAAAACTGTCAGTGTGTACAAACCGAAGAAAGAGAAAGATATAGAACTGGCTATAACGTATACGGTTGAGGGACAAAAAATGCTTAAGACTCCGTCATAGCTATGTTGTGTGTGAATCACTTTATGATTTTAAACCAATAACATCATGACTTAAGCCTTTGCCTGGGACGTATGAAAAATTAGTTCACCGAAAATACGCTTGGAGCGCCACAATACTTTATGATACGTCACATTTGCATGGGTCATATTTCTGAAGGCAAGCAAACAAAATTCACAAAACTCACTTATGAGAAACAATTACAAACAGAGCTCATCTTACACCAGTAGTCTAACATTACAAAGTTGATTTATTTATAATTATTAGGGGTACGGAAATTTCGTATTTACGAAATAGATGTGAATAAATGCGAAAATTACACATTAATGCGAATAAATGCGAAATGTATGGTATTGATCTTTTTCCCAAGGACCTCCTCAAAATGAGCTAATTGATGGGTATGCGCACTTTCATAGGTTAATTCTTCGGTCTATTAATATAAATAAAAACCCCATGTAAAGGACATATTGTTGGCTGTCAAATGCAACGCTTCGTCCTCTGCTGAAGCAGCATTACAGAGTATTTGGAGTCCAACCAACAGCGTGGATGCTGAACGCTTCTTCAGCATATACAATGTCGTCGTAACAGATCAAAGAACGACGTTTAAGGAGTCGAATCTTGAAATTTCTACAATGTTAATTAATTAAAATTGTTCAATGTTAAGACTTGTACTTTGAAATTTTGTTAAATTTTACTTTCATATTTAGTAATAAAATTACTTAACAGGTATTTTTGTTTAATAAACACCCAATTTACCCAAATTTTATAATTTCGAAAGTATAAATGCGAAATTTAAAATTTTGAAAAACATAAATGCGAAATTGGTGATTTTTTTTTGTGAAAATTCCGTACCTCTAATAATTATGTAATGTCTTATCTGTTTTTTTTAATCTATGATACAGACTGTGTGTGTACAGACCTGTTCAGTGTTGTGTGCGCGCGGCGGGTTCTCGCGCGTCTTGTTGGGCTTCTCCTCCTGGCGCGGCACGATGTCTATCAGGAAGTCCAGCTGGTCGGACTTCGATATAGCCATCGCGACGTCGTTACGCTGCAATACATTACTAATATCTACTACAATCTTAATAATGGGTAAAATAGAGCGTCGGTGGCTCAGGGGTTTTAGCTCTTGACTTGTAAACTGCAGGTCCCGAGTTCGAATCCCGCCATGTAGCAATGTGTTTTTCGATTTTCATATGTGCATATTTTACCGACGCTCTTACGTGAAGGAAAACATCGTGATGCCTGCACATATCGGCGAAGAAATTCAAAGATATGTGTATTCACGCAAAATACGCGCTAGTCGTGGAGTTGCGGAAAATGGAGCCCATCATGGGTCAAAACCTTTTAACCTTTTAACCTTAAGGGGTAAAATGACTCTAAAGCCTTGTACGCACCAGTATTGTAGTAAAAAAACTGTATCAAAATCCGTTGCGTAGTTATAAAGATTGAAGCATATATAGGGATATAGGGAGAGAAAAAACGACTTTGTTTTATACTATGTAGTCAATTACTTGTAAAGTCCGTCTCTTATTGTCCTCGGTGTGTGCCCAGGCTCGCAGCGTCAGCTCGTGTATGAAGATCTCTGCGGCTTTCGCGAACAGCACCGGCGCCTCCGCTGATATCATCTTCACCTCCTCGTCCAGCTTCATTATCTTCTTGATCCTCGCTAATGGGAGCGCTTGTGTCTTAAAATCGTCCTAGGAATACATACATTTCTGGTGAAACGGATCTAGGAGGCTACCCAAAGTAGATTCGCTACGAAGCGATTCGATAGCGAATGTCAAAAATGTATAAAACTGATATTGACGTTGGATGTTTTACACGTGACAATCACATGACTTATCGAATGTCAATGTCAGTTTCATATATTTTTGTCGATTCTATAAGCGATATCGCCAACCCAAAGGTACTTTGGATAGGCTCCCTGGTGAAACGGACCTGGGATATATGGAAGTTGACGTACGATATCTCAGACGTGACAAACGCATGACTTATCGGATGTCATTGACAGTTTCATACATTTTTGTCGATTCCATCAGCGATATCGCCAATCGAAAGATAATTTCGGTAACCCCCTATTCTATTTTAATGTGTTTTTCGAATTTCATATGTGCATTTCCCCGACGTTCTGACTGTGAAGGAAACATAGTGATGCCTGCACATTTCGGTGAAGAAATTCAAAGATATATGTGAAGTCAATGCACTGGATCAACGTGGTTTACTATGGCTTAATCACCTCTTAGGGTAGACTCCGAAACCCTCAGTAGGGGATGTAAAGTGACCTGATGATGATGATGACAGCATTCATATTTAGTTTGTCTGAAATATAGATTTTATTAAAGAGTCTACATACTGCGTTGACTTTCTTGATATCCTCAGTGACCTTAGCCCAGAAGACCTGCAGAGCGTGCTGGATGCTCTCCGCTGAGCCTTCTTCCCCT
Organism: Papilio dardanus tibullus; assembly: GCA_013186455.1. Lineage (NCBI taxonomy): Eukaryota > Metazoa > Arthropoda > Insecta > Lepidoptera > Papilionidae > Papilio > Papilio dardanus. The sequence continues at coordinate 104,853 of QDHC01000780.1, read as the reverse complement.
CCAGCCTCGGGGTCGCACTCTTCCGCCACCATTGAGGTTCCATGGTCACTGTACAACATTACTTATGTTTCGGCTTCATTAGACCGAGTTCGCGATAAAAACGGATTACAGCCGAAGCTAAATCTCCGTTTTTTTATCGCAATCTTCATCCCGACATAATTGTGGCGACATTTATCCAACTTCGCGCGGCTGTCGGTTTTTTGCCCGACAACAAAGGGTTTTTATCGCGCAAAAATACGTGCTTGGCTACACTTCATTATAATGCGAGACGCTGAGAGGTATTTTGCTTGGTGTTATATTGTATTATTATGTTATTATCTCACTATGGATCAAACTAGCAAGTGAACTTAGAACTTAGAACTTATTCAAAATTTAAATTTGAAACAGTTGTATGGGATCCAAAAGAGCCAAATCACAAGGAAAAAATAATTCCTAAAATATGAAAATAAAAAAAATACAACTAAAAGAACTATTTGATCTGATAATTAAAATTTATCTTTTTTTCTATAACGAAAACACTTTATAAAACTCCTTGAATATTAATTTAAATGTTTATATTATCTGTAGTTATTTATCTAATATTCACAATCTGTGATTTGCACGAACTTTTCTTCGACTTTTGGTCCGTTGTATGAGGACGCGCGATTAATCGAATAAATTCGAAGCATTTGTGGCGCATTTTAATCCTGTCCGG
>QDHC01000780.1:75174-86865 GCA_013186455.1 Papilio dardanus tibullus | reverse complement strand
CTCTTGAATGAAGGCAAATGTTGAATAATATTTTGGTATAACAACTTCAATATAACTTTATTATGTTTATTAACGTAGTTTTTATTAAATTTCAGAGGGATTTGACGCGTCTGAAAACGAAATTTTATCAATATTTCTATTTTGTGATTTTAATGCGATTTGTATAATGTTGCCATAAAGCATTAAATGGACTTTAATATGTCTTATAAAGATCAAATGACTACTTAATAAATGATTTAGTAGTTTTCATAAAATTGTAACTTATTAAAAAAACTGGTCGCTTGTAAAATGTTAAATTTTTAAGTTAAAATACGTACAAACAGTAATCTTAAAATGCTATTTTTTTTTAATAATTAGTAGATTTAGTGTTATAGTCCGGCCGCTGGGAGAATGCGGATAGGACAGATGTCAATTCGACATGACTAGTGATGTGGTATAAATAACATTAATAACTAGTATTTAGTAACTGCTACTTATTTTGTTATTTTCTATATGAAAATACTATATTTTATCTGGAAAATGTATGCATATTATGAAATATATCGTTTTAAACGTAATCTATGCGCGCAAGACGACAAGAGACGAGAGAGACGACTGTTGGTGAATGTCACAAAATGAGTCGTCGCAACGCTATCTTAGGTTGCCATTTTTCTTTTCACGTCACCTAATTTCGTATTAAAAACTGTATTAAATATGCATTAAGTATAAAAAAAAAAATAAAAAAAAAATAAAATGATAACTTTTTATTTTACAATATACCGACCGACAGGTTATATTACGATTAAAAAAATATTCGACTACATTTGCCTCGTTATTTTTGTCTCATCACTACATAAACAAACAGTTGACATAAACTTGTAACACCGTAGTTTGACGTGGTTCGACTTTTAAAAGTTATTGTTTTCATATTTGTTCGTTAATAATTTTAGCTCAAAATAAATACGTTTATTGTAAGTTGGCATAATTATTAAATTTTTAGTGTGATGACTCGTTATTAAGGTTAATAAAAGATATTTAAAATTCTGTCGTAATTTGACCACCAGTTTGAAGTTAAGTCGCCCGTTCGAACTCGACCTGTCATATCCGCATTCTCTCAGCGGCCGAAGTATAATTTACACTATTTAAGTGACCAATAACTGCGTTAATAAATCACTTTTTTTTTAACTTGTCTTCTGAAACTGATAATTTAATGCACGAAATTGCCGCGTGCTATGTATATAAGCTTTTTATAACGTTTATATAAAAATTATGAAGAACAAATTAGTATTTATATTAAAAAATTATGTATCAATTAAAAAAAAATATTGTATTATTTTATAAATATAAGTTTTGACTCAAAATACATTATAATATTGTCATTTTCGAAAAGAATAAGCAACTTTTTACACGAAGCTACTCCAATCTGTGACTAGTATCCGCGACTACACTTACGGCCGAACTTTCAAACGCCACTTAGATTTAAGCGTCGCTTAAAATCTAACTGTAGCCAAAATGAAACGAGATCCTTAGAATTTGGAGTCTGATTGGGACTTAACATGTAAGATGCTCTTAAATATTTGAATGGCGTTTGAATATTCGGCCGTCAGATACTAAAATCACGAATTGTGTATAAAGGAGCCAAGAAAGATCTCTCATTTCATCTCTACGTCTTTTGTTTCTTTCTAAAACAATGACGTCATAGTTTGTAGAGTGTACAAAAAATGACGTCAACAAATCAATACGTAAAAGAATGCTAAATTAAATTTTATGTATCTAAAAAAATCCATTCCAATTATTTGTTAAAAAAAATATAATAGTAATAATAAAGTTAAAAAATCATAAAGATAAATTTGTTTCGAGTGTAAAAAATAAATCACTACTTAAAAAAACACTTAAAAAGTATATGAAATTATTTAAGCTTACTTTATCTTACATATGAATGAATTTACTTTTTTTATCTTGAACTTTGTAACATAATTGTGTTAAAGATTTGTTTGTAATTTATTTTTTATTCACATGTAAATTAGTAACGTTTAAATCTGAACGGGGATATAAAAAATCTTGCCATAATCTATGAGATTTGGTCCTTCGAGCCGGTTTCAACAATATGAATTTTTTTACTTGAATAGCCGGAAATAATATTCTTAGAAAGAAAAAAATACTTTAAAATAAGACATGTATTTATCAACAATGATTTAAAACTTTTTTTTTAAATTAATAAGGCTTTGGATGGTTTAAAACTTGAAAATGTCAGTACTGCCACAATATATTTACAAAAGATTTAATGGAACCGATTATGGCACGCTTAAAATATTTTATATTCCTAGGTTATATAAATTAGCTAGTTTTTTTATATTCCCGGTGAGAGTATAAGTTGTTTGTGCACAGTGTGATACATTGGCGGTGTTTTGGTAGTTTTATAAAGTACATTGGTACAACCTGTGATGGAATTGGTTGGTTGTGATGCTCTAGTGTGCGACTGTGCTGCTTTTTTATTTTTATATAGTTAGTTTATAATCCGAATTTTTGGTTTAATATCGAATTAAAGCCATTTTGTATTAAATTGCGTTAAAATATATAGTATAATATTTTGTTAGGATGCAAACAAGTACTGCTTTTTGTGATTTTTGAGAGTCGCATTTTGATCATTTAAGGAGTCCCTTAGTGTAGATTTTACATGAAAAATCTATACTAAGTGACTACTTAAGTAACTAAACGATTTTGGGTGTTAGATTAAAAAAAAATCGAAATAAATGACTTTAACAAAAATCATGAGTTAAACTATGATTTTTTTATAATTTTTAAACCACCATTATGAATCAAATTACGTTCATGACAACTTTAGAGATCAAGATTTCTTAGTTTTCCGTACATAAGAATACGCTAATTTTCGATTTCAATATCTAAGGGATACGCAATACAATACATTGCCGTACCTGTGTACATCAATACAATATATTGCCGTATCTGTGTATGGCAATATAAGGTATTAGGTATCGCTTAGATACTGAAATCCCTGATTTGTGGTTTGTTATGTACGAAGAGCCTTTATATAAGGCATGTAAATATGTTTCTAGGTTATCACACTTAAAATATACGTACTTTTAATATATTTGCTATATCAACTCGCCCGCTCTTTCCATAAAAACTGTTTTATTAATAAATGTAAAATAGAATATTATGTGTCATAATTAAGTGTGGTGAAGTTAATAAATATTGAAAAATTATTATGTTGTTTTATTTTTGTAGTAAATTTTTAGGATAAAAAAGGCAGGAATAATGTAGAAATATTTATTTTTATTTAAATCTTAAATATCTAACTTAAATTAATCAAATAAGTTTTTAACTTTGAAAACAACAAGAAATTCAAATTAATAAAATTTCAAAACAACAAACAAAAACATGAAATCAACAATAGAGTTGTGTGGTCACTGAGTAATGTTAAAACTACTACTAAAGTGACCATCAAGCGACTCTGTGTAGCAATTTGACAATTTTTTATCTCCAGAAAGGTATTAAAAATACAGACTTACTCTATGACAAAATATATACTCTATAGCCTTGTACACACTAGGATAGTATTTTAGTCGAGTAGCAAGTATCCGAACAAAGGATTTACTAATCTATTCTACTAAAATGTTGCTGTTCGGACACGTTTAGTTACTAAATTTCTATCACAGTCCGTAGATTTAGGCTTAAACGAGTCCGAACAGTAGTAAATCCTTTGTTCGGATAAATGCTACTCGCTACTCGACTAAAATATTAACCTGGTTAACTGGCGAACAAGGCTTATGCGCTGGAAACGCAACAAAAAAAAATCGTAGTTTTTTTGTAATAATTCATTAAATATTTAACAATAACTAATGAAATTATATAATGTTGAAATTCAATAACTAGGGCTATCAATATAGAAAAAATACAATTAGAACGTATAAATAATCTAGGAAAAAAATTATATTTGCTTATAAACGAATGTACAAAGAAATAAAGGTAACTTTTTAATTAAATTATAGTTTATAGCATGCCCTAACAAGAAATTAAATTCCTTGCGTCGGGGACATAATCGCCTTTTGCAATAAACTTTTCAATATAAGAGAAACCTGTCTCTAATATTAACACTAAAATTAAATGCATTTTTTTCTCAAAACACATTAATACAAGCAGCAAAAATAAGTTCCCGTTGAACTACGCAAATATGCGAATTCAGTCTCCAAGCGACTTAATATGTCACACATAAACAATTCGATCATTTAAGAAACTAATATTGACGTAAGCCGTCTAGAGACCGAAGTCGCCGACTTGCGTATCTTACTTGGATCGCCTGGCCCTGAAGTCGGCGACAGCCTGTACATCCTCTTTCAGTATCCTCACCATAGCTATAGTCTGCTTGCTGTCTTCAGTGATCACATTCATCATGCTAGTTTTGATGTTTTGAAACACGGTTGTGTTTTTTTCATGTAAACTATATTAAAAATAAAATTAATAAAAACATAATTAGAAATTAACGATATATTATCTAAACTGCTAAGGTAATTTAATCAACAAGAAGTCCATTTAAAACAATTTATCCATTATAACCCAACTAACTAACAATGGATGGATTTGGGAACCTTTAAAACGTAATTTTATTTTTAAATTACCTACGACAGTTTGCTGTAAGACTTATGATGGGAAGGAAATTAGTGTGATGCTTCAGCTACATTACACCGAGTTCGCGATAAAGCGGACTTAAGCCGGAGCAAAATCTACGTTTTATCGCGAACTCGGTGTAATGAAGCCTAGGCATGAGTGTACCTCTCTATTGTGCGGTGGATATCTCTAAGGTGCTCGTACACCTCGACGTGGTCTCTCTCCACTTCGCTAATCTTCTTCTGCGTCTCCACAAACCACTTCATGAATCTACAATAAAAAAACATGGCAGGACAATTTGTCAACTGACTTTTATTTTCTGCCTCATCTTTTAAACCTAAGGGAGTAAGATACCCTTTGCTTCCCTTCACCTATTACCATCTCTCGCCTTTCATTGCCCATGACATTCTTCTACCCCTCCACCTTTTACTACCTTTACTATCATTCACCTCTAACTACCTCCCACCTTTTCATACCCACCACCTTTTACTGCCTCCCACCTTTACTACCCCTCACCTTTAACTACCTATCACCTCTTACTACTTCTCTTCTTTTACCGTCTCTCACTTTTAACTACCCTACACCTTCCAAAACCCTTCACCTCATACCATCTCTCACCTTTTACCACTCCTAATTGTTTACAAATAAACATGCCGACAGACAATTTTACCTTCTTCTAGTATTGTGATTTATTTCAGGGAGCGTAATGTCCATCTTCTCAAGAATATACCGAATATTTTCATCGTAACGTGATTTTTCATCTGCGAATGTTACAAAAATAAAAAAACGTATAGAAGAACATTTCATATAGTAATTCAATTTTTTTTTTGAAAATCTAAATGGAAATTTGTTGCGTGATAATTGACAGTAATTAACATAATTTAAAATTGATATGCAATTTTTAGAACCCCCTTATTTATAATTTCTTTGCCATAAATATGTTATTTTACCAAATAATAGTCAAATTACCTCTAGTAGTGATCCGCTCGCATTCATCTATCCAATTATTAACATCATAAGAGGGAACATTTGCACAACTTTGACTACAGTTAACACTTTCTAATTTTCTTTTCTTAATATTTTCTTGTATTTCACAAGATTTTCTTTTTAATGACCTGTTCACTGAATCTCTTCTGTATTGCCGCTTTGAACTTGCATTAGGACTTGGTGTGGCCGTTTTAACTGACGATTTTGAGTCTTTATTATTAGTAGTTTTAACTGACGCTTTTGAGTCTTTATTATTAATAGTTTTAACTGAAGATTTTGTGTCCCTATTATTAGTAGTTTTTAGAGACGATTTTGTGTCCCTATTATTAGATTTCGATTTGTAAAACAAATTTCTTATTTGTTCAACACCATCCGATTCTACAGAACGATTGCTCTCTGTATCAACTTTATCAATTACTTCATCTGTAAACAATCTAATCGGTGAAATTTGAGATTTGCGATTTTTATTTTTATTTATATAATCAGATTTTCTGTTTATGTTCGATTTGTTAACTGATTTATTTGATACACTTTTATGTTTGTAGAGTAATTCATCGACGCTGTGATTAGAGCTGGTGTCAGAATCGCGTATAGATGGCAGCCATCTTGTGTAATCGTCGGATGCTATTTTCACAATCAAGGGAGATTTTTTATTAACGCTCTCGTTGTTTTGTTTAAATCTTTTTTTCGGTGATTGGTTAATCTGATCTTCGACTACGTTTTGTAGTTGTAAGTATAAATCTTTGATCGATTCATTCTGTCCTTCGATTTCAATGTTCCTAGGTTCAATAGTTTCATTTAGAATGTTCTGGTTTGGAGGTACATCGTTGCGGCACCGCTCGAAGTCTCCGTGTGCGGTTATAGGTGATATGCCAACTGTATTGATAGATATTTCCGAGTTAGAATCAGCAGAAATGTCGATTACATATCGCGGATCTATCTCCGCTCGTCTTTTGTTCTTATTTTTATTTTTCTTGTCGACTCTTAGCAAATTTTTTTTTTTATTCGCGTTAACCCTTTTAGTCGGTGTTTGTTTCTTTTGAGATCGTAGTATTCTAGATGATTGTGAATTGTCTTGACCGTTCTGATGAATTTCGGCAAGATGTTCGATCTGTTGAACGCCACATTCGCTCGTCTGATCCAAGTCCATCAGCAAATTTTGAGTGGTATTCAAAATTTGGAATCTCTCAGGACTGTCTACATATATTTCTTTTATTTTGTGTAATCTGTTCGGTGAAGCTGAAACATTGCCTACTTCCTTCAGTGTTGGTACAGTTTCTACGGTTAATCCAGGTAAAGGACTCACAGTTTTATCAAATGTTTCATTACGATTTATATAATTTGTAATTTTATTTTTTATGGTAGATTTTTTCTTTTTCTCTATTTTAGTGTTTACTTTTCTCTTCTTTCCTTTTTGTTTGTCAATTTCTAATTCCTCTATAAAGTCCATTTCGTATTCCCTCTTTATTTTTGGTACAGGATCTTTGCCAACAATTCTTGATGCTCTTCTCATTTCCAAGGATGTATCTAATAATTCAGGAGGCGCATCCCTCATTCTTTCATCTATTAGTGTTTTTTCTTTTTTAATATTGAGTTTTGGTTTAGGCTTAGCATTTTTTCTAGAATAAGTCTTTTTATTATTATTCTTTTCCAGAGGACTTAATCTGGGAGTTATATGTTTCACGGTAGTAGTTTTAAAGTCTTCATCCTCACTGTCGCTGGTGTAGTTGTAAACATTAGCATTTTTGGAGGTATTCGTTTTGTTGTCCAGAATTATTTTTTCATTATTGCCAGTATTACTTTTAAGTGTATTAAATATATCATTTATTTTTTTAGATTTTGGCGACAGAATAATATCTACTACTTCCTTAGTCTTTGTTCTCAGTTTTTTACGATATTCATTACGCTCATTTTCTATTTCTTTGTAGGATGTCATAGGTTTCGATTTAATGTAAGTTTTCGCACAAGAGGCTACATTTAAATTTTCTGTTTCACTATTCTCATCACAATTATCATCAATCACATCATCTTTCAGTGAATACAATTTACGTTTGTTTTTTACAGTACGTTTATTTATTTCATTTTCGTCTAATTTATTAGAAACAACAGAGACTGAACCTACTTTTGAATCTTTCTTCTTCGTAATTAAAACTTTCTTAGTCCTTGGTACTTTTTCCATTTGCACTTTTGGTATTCTTTGTGTTTTCTTTACAGTCTTTTTGGTATTTGGAAAATTTAATATTATATTCATTGGTTTAGCAGATTTAATTATAGGACTATCATTTGCATCGTTACTTTTGTTATCATTCGGTAATTCTAAATTAATCTCTTGGACATTAGGATGTTTAGTAACGTTTGATATTTCATGCAAATTATCTTCACATCTTTCAAAATCATTACAGATTGTATCGATAATGTATTTCAAGCATTCCTCAATCTCTTTATCAGTTTGTTCCTGTACTACATTCTCCCGCAGATGTTCTTCGCTGGATTCTGAATCAGTTTCATTATGTTTCCTCGCTTCCGACGCGCTAATAACTTCATTGACAGGATTGTTATTATAATGCTCCGTAAAGAATGCCTCGACATTATCATTCGAGATATTAACTGGAAATATGTCTGATTCTTTCATTATAAAATTTTCTTTATTATTTCTCTTATCGAAAATATTACTAAACTGTGTTCCTTCAACAATTTCTTCAGATGTAGAATTACTGATTACTGTGCAAGGTTTATTTTTCCTTGTGAATTTATTTTTTTCATTTACGTCTTTTAGGATGGGTTTATTCGAAATAATGTTAGCTTCACGGGGAATTGGATCTGTATTTTTGTCGTTGTTATTTTTCGCGTTAAAAGCTTCTTGCACTAGAATATCGATGATGTTTTCTGGATTATTTTTAGGTAAACGTTCTAGAGTATCTTGTATGACGGATTCGTCAGCGGAGCCGACAGTAGCGACGAACAAACAACTAACACTATTCTCCTCATCTGTTACACTGGGAGATATTAATTTAGTTTTTTTAACTTCTTTAGTTATTTCAGATTGTTTTTGTAGAAAAGTACTCTTTTGACAAACTCCAAAAGATTTAAATTTGAAAGTGCTATTTGCACCTTTGCTTAGATCTGATTCTGTCACTTCGGATATATTGAACAATCCAGGAGCTGGTATTTTCATACGTTTACGTCTGATTTCTTGAAACTGTAATCGTTCCAACTTTTCAGGAAGCTGTAATACATACATAATAAGTATTATGTTTTCTATAACCCTGGGGCTTCATTAGACCGATGTTACGCAAAAAAGGGCCTTACGCCGAAGCAAAAATCTCCGTTTTTATCGCGAACTCGGTCTAAAGAAGCCCTAGATTAAAAAAGAATTGTTGGAACATTACTAATATTTATAACACATTTCGCTGCTTTTTATGAATAACAGCACAATCCAAAATTTTGTTTGATTTACACAGCCAGATCTAAAATAGTCTTTATTTCATGCTCTGTAAGACTCACATTCGTATTGGCGACGAATTATCAACATTTTGAATTGTGCTGTTATTTATAAAAAGCAGCGATTTGTGAAACTAATCATTTATAAATTCATGTTCTTATTACATTACAAACAAACATTTCTTTCAAGTTCTGCAAGCAATGTCATATACTTACTTATAAAGAGGAAAACTTTATTAATTTGTATGTATTGAAATAACTTAAGAACTACTGGGCTGATTACAAAAATTCTTTCACCATTAGAAAGCTACATTATCCCTGAGTAACATAGACTATATTTTTTTAATTCCACGCGGACGAAGTCGCGAACAACAGCCAGTATAATAGCGTAAGTCGCTTAGATACTAAAGTCGAAGATTTGAGTAGCATTTCCGAAGGACTTGAGTCTTTTACTATGTATATATTTTTTTAAAGTTTTCTTTGGTAATATGTATAGATTGTAATTATGTGGGGGCATGGTCGTGCCCCCGGCGATGTGTTACCTGCGCTAAATCCGCTGAAGATGTACGTGATCCTATAGTCTGAGACTTTAAAACATAACCTGAAAATGTTAAAAATCTTATAATTTTAATACTTTAGATTATTTTTTACTAAATTTTAGTTTTGTTTTAATTTTATCGTTTTTAATCAACTTTCAAAATGAGGAGGTTCCGAAATAGTCTTTTTTATCAAATAAAAGGTCTTCGTAGTTATGTGTAGTTATTAAATGTTCATTTTGTAAAGCTTTTTTCCTTTATCCCTATATTTCTTTTATTTGTATAATAATGATAAAATTACATACAATTAGTTAATAAAAATATATTTACCTGTTCTAATTTTTTTGACTCGTTCTGTGGGAATTGAAAATGCCGTATCTTCGTCCTAAACAACACAAATTAACAAATTCGAGTATATCTTCAACTACCCTCCATTATTTATAATTTTATTATTGTAAACAATATCAATGTTGCCATAACGATTACTAAACTATATCTTTTAATTTTTACAAATTTTTAAAAATCTAAAATTAGTATCAAATTAAAAAAAAAACATTTTTTATACTTACAGATGCATTTTGACAAGTATTAATAGTCTTTTCCGGTGATGAGGGAACACCATTCTCAATGTCAAAAAGTACCTGAATTTGTAAAAAAATATATTAAAATTTGTAAATGTGTAGTTCACAATGATAATTATAACAAACCAATCTAAACTATTAGACCTTTATAAGTCTATAAACATAGACTTAAATAAAAACAGACATGTTACAAGACTAACATTTCAAAATAAATTATATAACCTTTCTTAATAAAAGAATTATTGACATCGGTTAAAAAAAATCTCTTGTAAAAAAAATACATTTTTTTCTTTATAATATTAGTATGGAGTGGAGCGTCGGTGGCTCAGTGGTTTAGCTCTTGACTTGTAAACTGCAGGTCCTGAGTTCGAATCCCGTTATACCAATGTGTTTCTCGATTTTCATATGTACATATTTACCTGACGTTCTTAGGTGAAGGAAAACATCGTGATGTCAGCACATATCGGCAAAAAATTCAAAGATATGTGGGACTATGGCCTAATCACCCCCTTAGGGTAGGCTCCGAACCCTCGGTGAGGACTTATAACTGGTGATGATGATGATTAGTATAGTGATGTATTAACTTACTTGATATTTATCAGAGAAAATGTTTCGTAATGCGTTATCAAGTTTTGTCAGATCACATCTAGAAGTGAGCACGATGTTTATTTCCTTACAATTGTCAACGCTCAGATTCAGTTCTGAAGGTATTAAATGCGCCGGCTCCACTGTTCTTATATATAAAGATATCTCTTGAGCTACCCTAGAATTATATGTATAACTATACTAGCTGTTGTGCACGAATTTGTCCGCGTGGAATTAAGTAATATAGCCTATGTTACTCGGGGATAATGTAGCTTTCTATGAGTGAAAGAATTTTTGAAATCGGCCCAGTTATTGAGTTATTTCGATACATACAAAAATACAAAGTTTCTCTCTTTAATATTAGTATAGATAATATTTTAGTACATTTTTGTAATTTTATATAATGCGATTCAAACTTTATAACCGTTCGGAAAACAACGAACTTTTGATCGGGAATCCTCTTTATATAGTGTAGATAAAGTGATAAAATCTATATAAGTATATTGAAATAAATTAAAAACTACTAAATCATTTAACATGACTTTCAGCGGAAAGCTACAATATCACTTTAAAATAGGCTATAATTTTATTATTTTACGCGGACGAAGTAACGAACAAAAGCAAGTATGGAAAAAAGTATTTTTTAATTTATTAAATTTCTCTTACTTTCGAAACTTAATAGTATCAGTATTATTTTCAGTAATAACAAGCGTCTCTAAAGCGTGCGCTTGAAGCTCGCAGCCTGCAGTCCTCAGTAACCTCGGCTCTAACATTATAGTCAAGCTTTCAGTACTTGTGTTTATATCTATCCAATTATAGTATTTTTCTGAGCCCTGGAATATTTTTTTTTATTATAAGATGGAAAACGAATGGCAATTCGCCGAAATAGCGAAGCGATAACCATCCATGATCCATGGAAAACGATATTTCTCCTTCTTATGCGTCCCTTCCCC
>QDHC01000780.1:62581-74613 GCA_013186455.1 Papilio dardanus tibullus | reverse complement strand
AGTCCCTTCCCCATAATTCCCTTACCTTTCCCAACATTTCTTTAAAAAAATATAAACAACAGTGCTCTATTCATTTGTTCAAGTCGAATTTAAGAGTTTTTTTCATATAAATTGCTGTAATAAACTTTTTTTTATATTAATAAGTGGCAAACGAGCAAGCGGCCACCTGGATTCGCTGAAATAGCGAAGCGACCACTGCCCATAGACATCTGCAATTGCAGATGCGTTGCCTACCCTTAATCTACGGAGGAGGAGACGCAATAAATGCATACTATTAAAATAGTTAATTGCCTTGGTTAAATATTATTGCAAACTTACTGTAATAACAACAATTTGTCCGATAATCAATTTCTTACAAATAACCGAAGTTATCAGATTGTAGCGCGCATTATGTGCGTTAAGGAAGTCTCTCGTATCCTGAAAAATTAACTCAAAAATATAAAACAAAAAAAAATGAAACGTTTTTCAGTCTTTTAACTAGATGGCGTTATTTTAAACATATCTTAGAATTTATTTTTCACCTTGATGACTAATAAAGCAAGGGTGTCGCCAAGATGGGGCAGCTCCCCTTAGAGAATTAAAAAAATCGATTTCTACTTACTTTAATATACACAATGCATATATATTGTAGATAGTATAGATTTTGTGGAAGGCATAGGGAAAGGCCTATGTCCAACAGTGGGCAGAAAAGGCTGATGATGACGATGATGATGATATAGATAACTCAAATACTAGTCTGTTTATCCCATTACCGTAGTTAATAAGCATTAATTTATTAAAAAACAAGTAACGATAGTACAAGCCGTCATAAAGTTTAAATCTTTTAATACCTGGAAGGAATCTGTCCAAGATCTTTCAACAAAAATAGTAACACTTTTTTTATCATATAATTCGCTAGGAAACCATTTCGAAGCCGCATTTCGTCTCACTTCCTGAACGGATCTGGGCAACAACCATCGCAGCAGCGTGTCCATCATGCTGTACTGGACCGTCACATCTCCGCACCCCGATAACAATGATGCCAGTTTTATACTATTAATATAAAAAAACCTTTATTAAAATTAATTGCATTGGATTTTGTTTTATAACTCTAGGACTCTTAGGTGAAGGAAAACATCGTGATGCAACCAGCACATATCGGTGAAGAAATTCAAAGATATGTGTGAAGTCACGCAAAATATGCGCTAGTCGTGGAGTTGCGGAAAATGGAGCACATCATGGGTCGAACCTTTACCTAAACCAAAGGGCTAGATTAGACCACGCAAAAAACGGCCTTACGTCGATGCAAAATCTCCGGTTTTTATTGCGAACTCGGTTTAATGAGGCCCTAGGATTACAAAACACAAAAAATGTAGTGTTATCTACGCCCTAGGATAGTGATTTAGTAACTAAGCGTGTCCGAACAGCAATATTTTAGTAGAGTAGATTAGTAAATCCTTTGTTCGGATACATGCTACTTACCACTCGACTAATACTATCATGGCGCGTACAAGGCTTTAAGCCGTTTCGGAGATACTTTCCATCGTAACTTTCGTATTTATAATATTAGTAAAATTAAACTTACAAATAGCCTTCAAAACGATGTCTCAAAGCGACACGTATTTCCCGACTGCTGGCGACGCCGCACGCGTTCAGCGCGCAAAGGATCTTGTATCGCTGGTTGACGTCGGGCAGAGTATGAGTAGCCAAATCTAATAGACACTCCGCCGTTTCACTTATTAAAATATCGTTCAACTTAATTTCTTTCCCTCCTAATGCCTGTAATATTTTATTATTTAAATATCTTAATATGAAAAATATTGTCTGGTCACCAGGGAGCAAAACACCAAAATGGGAACCGCGTAATATTGTCTTTCAAGACATACGTCTTTGGCGCGAAAAGATCAAATTAATGGGATTGGATTCTAAGCGTAATTATCCATTCTTAGCATCATTATTATAAAGTGCAAATATGAAAAGAAATACCTTAACAAACTTCAGCAACGTTTGCAAAAACTGCCACCAGTTGTTATGATGGAAAATCAAATGCTTGCGTAAAGCATTTAACCAGTATTGTAATAGTGAAATTAGTTCTTTTCCGACTGATTGCCATGTGTTTGATGGCGGATTTAGCAACAAAAGATCAAATACTTTAATACAAGCGCCGCTCTCCTCGTATTTTTCGAAATACTAAAACAATAACAATTTAAAGGAAATATTTTTTATTTTGATAAAGAAAAGTATTTGTAAATATACTAGTTAATTGTTACCTCAATTTCTAATGACTTTACTTTCTTTAAAGCTTGTATTGTTTCCTTATTTAATTCTATTTTAGAACTTGCAAAATTAGATACAACATATTGCGATACTTGCATATATTGGTTTATGTCTGTGACAGTTTTTAAATCTTCAATCACAGCCATTTTAAATTAAATAAATTGAAAAACAATACTATTGAATTCAAGTCTTTTGTGAAAAGCGGGAATTTCACGACAAGAGAACAGATAATCAAAGAGCATAATAGACCAATGAAAACGGAATTAATACAGACTATACTATGCTAAAATTACCACACGTACGTGTTTTAGTAGAATTTTATTTTTTTTAAGTTTTAGCTGACAATGTATTTCAGGAAAATCTGGATAATAGCCTAATCATCTTTTAGGATCTTTTTAATTCTTAAAAAACACAAACATTATTTCAAGTCAATTTTTAGTCAGAGTTGAAAACAACAATTTTAAATGTTAATTTTAGGAACTGTAATACCTCTGTGAGGTTCATAATATTTCAATCGTATCTTTCTGTTATTTATATAAATAACAATAAACGAAAGTTTACCATAACCTAGGCTTGGTAGTATTAAGCGTTTTAGTAATACTTCTGTTTCATAATGGCAACATTGACATTCGGAATTGGATTGACGGCAGATTGTCGAGAATTGGTGTTGTCCGTTGTCCTTGTGTTGTGCTGTATGAAATGAACGGTTTGTCGTAAAATACAGTCGTGAATTCGTAATAAAAGCGATCGCAAAGTGTTCTGGTGATAAAAATGACGCGATAATATCCAGTGAATCATTACATTCAGTTATTTTACCTCGGCTATCTTGTTCAGCATTAGTTAAGTGTTATGATATGATCATAGCGCACGGTTCGGTCACCTCGTAGCAGTCGATATTATGTGGCCCGAAAGCCAAAGCGACATAAAAGCTTTTCAATTATGATCCCCATGGTGTACACAGTATATGGTTTTGCCATATTTTTTATAATCGCTTGGGTGTGTCTGTGGTTAATTCACATAATGGCTTTATCATATTCTAAATGGAAATTACACAGAACAGTAGACCGGTCGCCACCAGAACAACCATATCCAGGAGTTTCAATATTAAAGCCCCTGACCGGCGTGGATCCCAATTTATTTTCTAACTTGGAAACGTATTTCACCCTCGATTATCCAATCTACGAAGTGTTATTTTGCGTAGAGAGTGAACATGATCCTGCCGTAATGTTGGTGAACAGTCTTTTACACAAGTATCCACACATTGAAGCGCGGCTTTTCATCGGCGGGATGTGCGTCGGGGTCAATCCAAAAATCAACAACATGCAACCGGCGTATTTGGCGGCAAAATATCCCCTAATTCTAATAAGCGATGCCGGAATTAGGATGCGGGAGGAAACCCTCCTCGATATGGTCCAACATATGCGGGAAGACGTCGCCATCGTTCACCAAATGCCGTTCGTGTGCGACGCCGAAGGTTTCGCCGCCGTTTACGAGAAGGTGTACTTCGGTACGGCGCAGGCTCGGATGTATCTCGGCGCCGACTTTCTAGGCATAAACTGTCACGTCGGCATGTCTTCTTTGATGCGAAGGTGCGCTCTAGAAGAGAGCGGGGGATTGGCAGCTTTCGGCGAATACTTGGCGGAGGATTTCTTCATGGCGAAGGCGGTGGTCTCCCGTGGATGGCGGATGCGGGTGGCCTCGCTTCCAGCGCTGCAGAACTCGGGCACGCGGTCGGTGGGTGCGCTGCAGGCGCGGCTGACGCGCTGGGCGCGCCTGCGCATCGCCATGGTGCCGACGACGGCGCTGCTGGAGCCGCTCAGCGAGTGCATGCCGCTCGGCGCGGGCGCCGCGTGGGCCGCCGGCCAGTTGTTCGGCGCGGAACCTTTACCATTCTTCTTGGTGCATGTGCTAGCGTGGTTCCTGTCGGACTGGTTGATACTGCGCTCGGTGCAGAACGGCTCGCCGCCGTTTACTAAAGTGCAGTTCCTGCTGGGGTGGGCGTGGAGCGAGTGCTGTGCGCCGTTCGTGCTCGCGGCCGCGCTGCTCAACCCCGAGATAGCGTGGCGGACGCGCAACTACCGGCTGGACTGGGGCGGACGCGCGCACGAACTCAAGCCCAAGCTCAAGTTCTGAGCGAGACCCTCCCTTACGAAAGCTTTAATTTGGTGAATGTTTTGGTTACACTGTGTCCTGAGAGCGCGCCGGCCGCACGGAGACATGCCGCCGCCGTATATGAATGAGTGTTTATAATATTAGCATAAGGTTTTATTTTTACTGCTATTTATAATTTTTAAACAACGGTGGATACTTGTTATTCTTGTTTTAGAGAGTTTTGTATGTTTATAGATTTAATGAGACGGGCTGTTGTATCCATAGCTGTGGTAATTGTTTATTTTTACCATTTGTGATCTGCCATAATAATATTATTGAGCGGTGGTCGCTGTGTGAGACTCCTCGCTGTGGACACACAATGCTATCACAAGTTGTGAATCATTCTCACTATTCATAATCAATAATAACATTCAAAGTATTAAATTAGTCATTTCCATTCACAGACATGTTTAATGACTTTTTATTTTTTTAGTTATTATTTTTATTATCTGAAAAATAAAACTTTATCCGACATTGATTTTTTTTCTAGTCTTATTGATTTAAGATTAAAACATTTAAAAGCATTCATATAAATAACTAGTGAGACATTCTGTGTTATATGATAGTACTTATTTTGTAACAAACAAGTTATACATAATTGGGCCGGAACCAATTCTTGCATATTCATACTTTACATTAGTTTACATTCTCCGAAGAAACAGTTCTTAAAAACAAATTATATAAAACTATGAATTTTCAACAAAAAGTACATATTTCAACAATCATTTGTCAATCTTTTCAAAATATATTCAACAATTTTTTATCATGCTGTATAATTATCACTTCATTTTGTGCAAAAAAATCCATAAAAAGATTTTTTGCGAGTACAATTTTTCAAGTATACAGGGTGTTATTTTCTATATCGATAATTAATATTAATTTCGCCTGTGAATTTATTAATTTTCAATCAGTTATGATTTTTTTTTTCCTATACGGATATCGGTTGTGAAATTCATAATAACTAAAACTAAATGAATAATAAATAATTAACTAAAGCATAAATATGTACCTTTGGACTAAAAGATAGATAAACAATGGCCTGAGTTGGGACCAAATGAGTTTTCATTTTTTAAAAATTTAAAACTAAAAGACATATTACAAAAATCAATTATTTTATATTACCAAAGAGCATTGAGAGACAAGACTGGGAGGTATGTCCAAAGGTACAAAACACCCTGCTAACAAATTATACATTTCAAACTTTATATTAGTTTTATATATACACAAACCTGGATAAGCGAGACAAATATCGCGAATCTTGGACTCTCGCTTAATCCTTGTTCGCACCAGGATAGTATTTTAGTCGAGTAGCAAGTAGCATTTATCCGAACAAAAGATTTACTACTGTTCGGACCTGTTTAAGCCTAAATCTACGCACTAGGGTAGTAATTTAGTAACTAAACATGTCCAAACAGCAACATTTTAATACAATAGATTAGTAAATCCTTTGTTCGGATACTTGATACTTGCTACTCAATTTAAATACTATCCTAGTGCGTACAAGGCTTTATCCAGGTTCAACTGTTATGGCTACAGACCGGGTCCATTATAAAATACTCAATGCTGTTGTGTTTAGTTAAGTCCACTTTATATATCTTTATTTGTAACAATACATAATTTATCTGAATACCAACTGCTCATTGTCATAGTATCTGTCATGTCTATTGTTTTAGGGCTTCTTTTATGTACACTATATACTCCATCTACCCATGTTATATATACTAGGGTGATATATTAGGCTCACCGTACACAAGGCTAGGCAATTTTAATACTTTAAGCAATTTAATATAATCTATATATCGGTGACTTGGTGTGGTCGCTCTGTATGTACCCCCCTATGATGATCGTTTTGCGTCGTCTTGTGCGCAGAGGGCCTTAGTAAAATATCACACAAATTAGCCCTATTTCATAAAGTAATGACGTCCAAATGCATTTAATAATTATAATTTAGTGCACAAAAAACTTTTTGTTAATGTTGATTTAATTTTAATTTGGGTTATATTTTTTTTTTATTTATAACAATTTTATGCCACATCCTTTGTCTATGGGTAGGTATAGGAGTAAATGATTATTCGATTGCATTTAGAAATTTTATTTCAAAGACAATTTTTTTTTCAAATTAATTCAATGACAAACTTATTAAATAAAGTGATGTTATTTGACTGTATACTAAAATACAGAAAAACTGTGAACATTGTATATAACAGCTATACTAACAATATGTGAATCAAGTTATATTTAAAGATTCCAGCATATATAGGGACAAACATAAAAAAAAGTTATTGTTTTATACTATGTAAGGAGGATTATTGTTATATGTATTGTATTATATCTAAATAATATATTATCAAGTATACTCTAAATTTGTATATGTTGTAGTATGAAGATAATGTTTAAATTGGAGTTTACATTGCCAAAACATTCATAAAAAGGCTAAGGATTTTCCATCCATACACCTTCAACTTCCTACATAAATAATGATTGGTTATGGCCATTTTTACCATCTTGTGACCAAATATATGTTTCAAACCAATAAAGTTACTAACTTTTTACTATATGAAAATTTAAATCATATTAATCAAAGATATATTATACTATAGATGGAACACTGGAAGCCTAAATTTAATAATTTCTTTCCCGACACGCATTTTAACGTCAAATTACTATGGAGCGCTCCCTCTATGTATAATTTCTCTTTAATATTAATATTATAAATGCTATAGTTTGGATTGAATAATGTTTTGTTTTTGGATTAGGCTGGATTGATTGTTTGGTTCAATTATTGATTAAATTTGGCACAAATTCAGTTCATAGTCTGGAAGAATACATAGGTTTAGTAATTCTGAGCGGACGTAATCGCATGCAAAAACTAGTATACAAGAAAAACTACATTGTATAAACAAATTTAGATGATATGTGATAATATGCTAAAACGTGATTCAAATATAAATCGACGCTTTGTATCTATATGTACAGTCACGTTCTTACGCGGTGTCACAGTTTAAGAAAAAAAACATAAAAATAATTAGTATGGCAACGATATTCTGATCTATAAAGTTAAACTTTCGTGATTTTAACTAACATATTGTTCGTAAGAAACTGGATTCTTACCACGGTTTAGCTGTTTGAGCTCCCGATATTTCGGTACAGTTGCATGCGCAATGGTTATTCTGATCAATTAGAAAATTGGATTAATTACAAGTTTTCCCTTAATACTTTATTCTGTGTACTATTATAACGCGTTTGAGTGTTATTTATATAGTTTATATTATATTTTCAAACGAGAAATACCGTAAATGTACCCCATTGTACTTTTTATTTGACCAATTTCCTTATTCCGTATCAACTGGTTGTAGATGTAAAAAAAATGACGTCGTACCGATCCGGTTTTGCAAACTTGTTGGCGAAAAAACCTCCTTCTGTTGGAAGTTAAAAATGTACACTTCGGTGACTGTATGCCCTCGATGTTTGAATGTTCTTTGTTGTACCAAAACTTATTGATCTACGAAAGTAGCGTAATATCAATCTAGTTGTTAGTATTTACCGTTGTGCAGGGTCAAGGTTATATTGGTTCGGTATTGTTTCTGGAAGTGGAGCGTTTGGTTATTTCGTTCTGTATCAATATTTTATAAGAACATTGGACACGCTTGATTATCTGTACCTTATATTTAGCGATATCTGAGCAGTCAATTCCAACTTAAGTAATATAAAATTAATTTAATGTTAGAAAAATAATATTCTGGCATATTATGACATAATGAGCATATTTATGACTTAAATTCAAACACGGAGCTCTACAGAGGTCGTTAATATTGACTATGGTTTAAAATTCGCGGGAACTAAACCCAATTTAACAAGTTATCTCTCTCTAATTTCGTACAAATAGCTTGAACTAATTCTTAACATTTTTCTATGAGTACATTGTTGGCACGCCAATATTTCTGCATAGCGTGTATTGACATATGACTCATTGCTCAATAAATAACCTTTGATGCTCAGACTCACGCTTTTTCCCTGTCACAATCGGTAACCCTGCAAAATTATTAGAGACTGTCATCTCCGTCTAGACTCCGTCCGGACGGAATTAAAAAAAAAACTTAATAAGCCCATGTGTTCTTTCCGGCTATAATCTACATTTGTGCAAAATGGTATGTTGTTCGGCCGTTATGGAATATGTTTAAAAATCAATACATATTCCATACTAATGACAGACCTGGGATAGACACAAATTCAATGACATCACTCTTCCAAATCTATGAAGCATTTTAGGCTACACAATAGTAGACATACAGATTTATATAAAACACATTTCCTCCCAGTTAGTCTAAAAAAATGACGATGAACGGATGTGTAATAAAAAAAATATATACGAGTACTGCTCGCTATGCCAAGTCTGGGCGTTTCCCTAGTTAATGTTATAATAACTTTAATCGCCTTTCAATTAGTTCATGTCAGACGGTGAAAAGTTTTCACACGGTAATGAAAATATATTGAAGTTCACATTATGAACTATTGATTTTTTTTGCTAGTTCAAAGTGTTACAAGGTTTTTTAAACATGAAATGGCTTGCTTATTACAAAAAAATCATAATCATATAAAATTAAATGAATAATGTTTATTTAAATATTAAATATCTAATCTATAATCTATACTATATTATAAAGAAACTTTGTATTTTTGTATATATTGAAATAACTCAAGAACTACTGGGCCGATTTCAAAAAATCTTTCACCGTTAGAAAGCTACGTTATCCCCGAGTATCATAGCCTATATATTTTTCACTTCCGCGTGGACGAAGTCGCGAATAACGACTAGTTAATTATATATCCCAAGTCTTCAACATCCACTCGCTTGACCCACATTATTTAAAACAGGCCAAGTACCAAATGTGAAGTGTGATAGTCTATTTGCTCCAATTATTGCGCTCGCCAATATTTAAGCCGGCGCCATTTTGAAAAAAAAATATCGAGACACCTTTCCAAGTGCAACAATTAAGTGCACGTTTTTATTTAGTACATTTTTAACTTTTAATAAGATACCAATATAAGAAATTGAATATGCAAATATTTAATTATGGACATTTTTAATCGAATCAATATTATGCAATTGTTTATCGATTGTTCAATGATAGCGCGCCATTCGCCATCATTTATTTATCTTTTGCTTTGGACGTCATTATTGATTTAATATCAAATATAATTTCATGAAAAAAACACTATATCGTACAATTCGAAAATACATTTTTGAGAATGTTTACATTACTTTTATTATTAATTTTAATGCTATTCTGTGATTGATTTGGATGTTAATACTTAAAAATGTAATTTAAATTAGCGTGACATGTATAAATGCTGAGCCGCCATGTTTATTTTAGTTCAAAATGAGAAGCCATTTTATTTTTGTTAAAAAAAGTACAGTAATAAGAAAAAGTGTTAAATATAGATTGGTGATTGTTTATAAAGTGCTAATGTTTGGTAAAATTATTACATTGTGATAAATATATTTATACAGACTGTTTGGTTGACCTCGACTGTACAATAGAGCCTTTTCGTTGCGTTTCTATTTGGCAACGGTTTTTATCAACTCACTACAATCGATTACGTAACTAGATTATGAGATAAAATTTACAAACGAGGATAGACAAAAGAGTAACTTAAAAAAAGAGACCACAATTTATTATATTTGATGACATCGTAAGGCATAATTTTAATCCACTTTGCCTTATCCTTTTCCTATAAGAAAGTGATGGGAAGAGGAAGTGGATGTTCCGGGGGAGGGTACGCATCCTCTTGCTGTGCGTGTCCTCTTCCGATGATTAAGGGTAGACAACGCATCTCCAGTTGCAAATGGGCAGCGGTCGCCTCGCTACTTCAGCGAGTCTAGGTGGCTGCTTGCTCGTTTGGCACTAAAAATATAAAAAAAGGCTTTTTATAGTCAAGAATACGCAAAACTGCGTTTATAAGTTTGCGATTTTTACAATACATTCTGTATTACGATACAGGTACGTGTCGCGGACATTTGACATTGTATTGCGTAAACCACTACTAAAATTGCACATTTGCATCAACGGTGTAGAAGTTTGTAGACCACAAATATCTAATATTCAGAGTATTTGTAACATTCCTGCGGTTTGGTGAATAAAAATGTCGTCACAAAATGATCAAACAAGATATTTCTTAAGCCTCTTACTAATGAGTCATCTTCAAGGAGTGTGCACGTACTTGATGTATTTTCTTGGAAAATATTTTATCTATATCATTATCTACGTACGTAATTTGTAGAACGAAAACGCCTCGATTGTTTAAAGTATAAAACGAGGCTTGGCAAATGGTTGTATACATTTAAACACTTTTTTTGTTTATTGTACTTTGTACAGATGATGGAAAAGTCTCAGTAATGGAAGGAATAAAGAAAGTTATAAGATTCTTTGTATGTGTTTTAATATTTACCTTTTTAATACTATAGCGGGCCTGTCGCGAAGCATTCGTAACATTAAAAATATTTGTAATGTAGCGCCCCTACCGGTCATAAAGTAAACCAACAAATCTCGATGACGAATACTTGCAAATCATGATATGCCCTCAGATCCAAAGTACTTTTCTATTGGCGATATCGCTGATGGAATCGACAAAAATGTATGAAATTGACGTTGACATTCGACAAGTCTTGTGATTTTCACGAGTAAAATATAGAACGCCATTGTCAGTGGCATAAATTTTTGACGTTTGCTATAGAATTGCTTCGTAGCGAATGTACTTTGGATAACCCCCTGATAGTGATGGCTTCAAGGCTAATATACATATAGGGTAATATACGAAATCAATAAGTATCTAATCTAATGGAAAAAAGCATTAGCCTAGTCTAGTATTTTGAAGGTTACGCTGTATTGAAAGACCTTGTCCTAGCAACGCGACATGAAATTATAAGATTCAAACAGCTCCTAGTTATACGAAACCGCGCTCACTGAAGACAAAAGCATACTCGTGTGCGCAGGGCGATTTTACATCCCAACGAGACCAAAAACTGTTTCGCAGGGTCTCGTTCGAAATAACGAGCCACCATAAAGTTTGAATTGTCAATGGCAATGTTGTATATTGATACAACATAAGCTTTGATTGCTTCAAGGGATAGTGACATTTTCCGAAGCATCGTCAACTGCGTTTATCGATCACATGACTGGGCAATAAAAATTCAGTTCTTTGCTTTATTTCAAACACCTACCTGCCATAAAGCAAAAGATAATAAAAATAGCCTGAGGAGCGCCAATTTTTTTTTTCTGCACACAGGCGCCAGTACGTCCTACGAGGGGCCTGATCACATCAGTGTTGGGACTAATGGCCGTTTTCACCAAAAAACCCTAAATTTTAGGTAACCGTTAATGCATTTTAAATGTCACCTAACACAACAGTTAAGTGTCTCTTTAAATATCAAATCAATTTAGGTGTGAGTTATATTAATGGAGACCCTTAAGCAAAAATACATCTATCTAAAACAACTTTAGGGGTTCGTTGGTGAGAACGGGCATAAGAAAATTGTTACTATGTACTTTGATCGTTTAGGCATGATATATTTGACACATTTAAAATATGACGGTTTTACATTACAATAAAACCGATATTATGTG
>QDHC01000780.1:47822-58778 GCA_013186455.1 Papilio dardanus tibullus | reverse complement strand
AGAGGTTTCTGTCTATAGTTATCGTATTTAACAGTGGTGGAGCCCGCTTCAACATCGCACGAATTTGCCGGCTCGCCCTACGACTACACATGACAGGCGTGAAATGGAAGCAATTCTGTGTTCCTCTGATGAATATGATGCCGGAGGTTTCCCTCTTATCCGAGTTTGACACTTATGGAGGTAGTTTCCCGGGACTATAGAATGAATCTCGTTTATACAGGATTCTTGCTTAACCAGGTCTCTTATCCAGGTTTGACTGTTATTAATCATTGTAGGTGGCGACTCTCAAACTACCATTACCAAAACGCCCATAGTTTCTTGAAAGCAAGAAAATATTCAATAGATTTTTATCTATTTGATAATGATATTAAAAAGTTAAAATAATTTTATATCCGGAGACGGCATAACTTTAATTTTGATAAAAGTTTAGTAATTTGTTAGGTTAGGTTAAGTAATATGTCGACGATTACTTACTTAAGTAATTTTAGTTCAATAATTACTTATACGCAGTATACTTTTTGTAACAATGCGAGAGAAATAGGTCCCGTGGGAACAAAATTAATTACAATAATAGAGCAGGTTAACTGCCAAGGTCGCGCCGAATATGGAGCGGTGACGTCACACCTGTCGCCTCGCCTATGTTCATTGTCAATAAATATTTTCATTATGAGTAGGTTTCCAATGACAAAAGAGTTATAAAACATTACTTCCATTCTCCTAGTAAACTAAGTTAGAACAGTTTTTCATTTCCTGAAGCGAATGTGCCGCGGTTTCTTTGATTAGGTCCGTAGCATTTTTCTGAGGTTCAGAATCTATTTACTAATAGTTACGTAATATTAGAAGACGTCTAAGAGTAAAATTTTATGCAACTAGATATAATTATAGATACTACTTATTCAAGAAATATGCCCAATCTTCGCTCAAAGATAACACATCTGCCAATTTCCAAACGCTGGCAAACGCTTATGTCCAGTCGACTTGCAAATAACGAACGTAGAATACTTTGTTATTCGTTTGTTTTATACGAGTATTATACTATTTTATGAAACAATCATATTTAAACATACTTTAGTTTAGTATTAAGTCTGTCCACTATTAAAGGTGTAGTATATTGTTATTATAAACAGTGCAATCAATGCTGTCTCGTTCGGCTAATTTGGTCATCGATTGCCTCTTGCCTTGACGTCTATTCGATGAGCGTTTCCGCTAAGACCAGGCGTCGTAAACATTTTTGTTACATCAACTCGACTGTCGTTCCTTTAATAGTTCCCATTTAAAGAAAGTTGTGTTAAGTTATCGTAACTTATATCTGGATATGATAAAAGTGTTATTTTTAACAGATCTTAAATAGGTTATTCTTTTTATTATAAAGTGGCAAACGAGCAAGTAGCCACCTGGATTCGCTGAAATAGTGAAGCGACCGCTGCCCATAGACGTCTTCAATTACAGATGCGTTGCCTACCCTTAATCTTCGGAGAAGACGCACACTGATGTAACTCATAACATCAGTACTTGCGCAAATAATAAGTTTTATTTGAGTCTTCTAAAGGACTCAAAACAAGGTTTTGCGATCCACAGCTGATTGTAACCCTCTTTGAATATAAACGCGAAGCAATTACCCAGTTAAATTTTCCTATATTGCTCGTGATCTGATTGCCCCACGTTGGCAATCTCTGTGTGCATTTTCGTAAGAGCTGTCGATTTTCCGACTCACCTGTTGTGAATGCGTAATTGTTACAACTACATTGAATACAGAGTAGACGTATAAACTAATTCACTAACGCCTTTTTATTTCTTGTTGTTATCCCTTATAAAAGGTAAGGTTCGAGTCATGATGGGCTGCAATTTCCGCAACTCCACATATTTTTGAATTTCTTCGCCGATATGTGCAGGTTGAATCACTATGTTTTTCTTCACCTAAGAGCGTTATCCCTTATATTCTCTTATAAAAGACAGAGACGGCAGTATATTGATACTGCTGATTTGTATTCACAAATGTAGCGTCGAAACAATTAAAGGTAAAAAAATGTCAAAGTGTAAATAAGAAAAAAAACATTCGGTATGAAATCCTTTATTAACTTTTTTGGTATTTTTTGAGACATTTTTTTTTACTTTGTACCCACTTGACTGGAATATAAAAGAGAAATTTACAATGATCACAATTTAGATATATGTAAAATTATAATAAAACATAATAAACTGTCAAAGTATAAAGCTACGCGCACACTTGCGTCTATTTTGTTAGAAATAAAATGTACTTTTGTAGGAAAACTGCAAGCTATTATGAATAAAATAATATTTAATGTGTACGCAACTTTATACCGCATTAACTTTGAATAATGCCCAAATTAATATATTTAGCTACAAAAAATCTTCAGAATAAATAACTTAATTTTCTTTCTTATGTGCGTTGGCATCAAACGGAGCAAATTTTGAAAATTCAAATTTTATTTGACAAATTTTGGCATCATCGAAAAAACACAACGGCAATATAGGGTGGTATGACATTCTTGTTTTTTTGTCTTTGCAAATTTTATACATTTTTTAGTTTTTAAAAAGCTTTTGCTGGCGACTTCGTCCGGGGGGAATTAAAAAAATATAGCCTTTGAAACTCTGTAACAATGTAGTTCTTTAATGGTGAAAGATTTATTAAATCGGCCGAGTATTTCTTGAGTTATTTCAATACATACAAAAAAAAATTATCTTTATTATATTATAGATATGCTAATGTGTGTGGTGACCAAAGTGGCTTACATTGGAACTACGGGCATACTATTGTTTCAAATGTCAAATTTTATTAAGACTTCCAAAAGGACGAGGTTCTCAATTCGTCTGTATGTTTTTGACAATATTTTGACAACACTCTAATGTGACACCACCCTTATATTGTCCATAGACAAAAATTTTCAGCTTCATACATTACTCTACACGCACAAGCGCATTAATTTGTTGACTATTTAATCTATCTAAACTATAAGCAAATCATAGTTATATTTAGTTCATTTTAAATTATTTCGTATACTTCATAGCATCTGAAAGCTTAAATATTAAATTCTGATAGAAAAACGGCAACAGATGGCGTTGTATATATTTGCTTGTCACTCCTTTTGTCATTTTTTTTTAAATTAGTCTAAAAAGTTAAAGGTTCGTCCCATAATGGGCTCCATATTCCGCAACACGACTAGCGCGTATTTTGCATGAATACACATATCTTTGAATTTCTTCGCCGATATATGCAGGTATCATTAAACTAGTCTATTGATTTTTAACTAATTTTTAACGTTGTTATAATGTAATATTTATTTTTGTAAAAATTGTACTTATTGAAATTATATGTGTTAAAAATGTCACAATTCACGCTATTCGATATATTTGAAAAATGTTTTAGCAAACAAGAATGATAATGAACATTAAAAAAATAATAATAAAACTCATTAAATTAAATTTACATGCTTCAATAATTGTTTTTTTTACACGTCAATAGATAAGAGACACGTGTAATTTTTATTACTTTAAGACAATAAAATAATAATTAACAAATATATTTATAGACGATAAAAAAATTACAATACACGATTTTGAAATTTTTTTTTTTAATCGCACGTATTTGTTTTACTATTCTGATTTGTACTAAGCAAAAAAATAGCTCACTATTTTATCGAATAATATAAAATATAAATAAGTTATAGAATATCTAAAAAAATGAAAATATAATCTATGGTCTTTTCATGCACTTATTTTAAAGTATAAAAAACTATAACCCAATTAACCATTGAAGAGTTATAAAATATTAGAAATAACGTAGTATAGAAAAATTAGCGTTTTAAAAAAAAATATTTTTCTATAAAATTATAATCACATGAACCATAACTTAACTATGATTCGCTCACAAATAACAACAATCGGACTTTCAACAATTTACAACAATATAGTAATAAATAAAAAAAAACATTGGCTATTACAAAAAATAAAACACATTGGTAGTATTCAGATATACGTGGCAACACTGTTTTACATGACACTTCGTATTTTTTCTAAATAAAAAAAAATTATATACACGTCATATTATGCTTCCTTGAAAATTGTTGCTAGTTTCTTAAAATATCAAAGTACTTAAAGTGGGTCTCCTTTATTCACTAATCATAAAGGTTGTTATGTATCTAAACGCATAATATAACGCTACTACACGTAAATATAAGCTACAGTTATATTATACCATTTTATGTCAGCCTTTTACTATCAAAGTTATTTGCCGAAAATATTTATATTTCCCGTTGGGCCGTTCGGCTTACGGATCAATCGACAGCATGGTGTCTTTTGTCATTAGATAGATTGAGTAACAAAAATCCTCTTCAGCTTTTTTAAACTGTTGAATTTTTTTCGGGATAATTGGAGATTTTTTGCTATAATAGTAATTATTTCAAGTTATGAAGGCTGACATAATTATAAAATACAAACAACATTATGAATTAAGTGACAAAGCTGTGACCGTAAGTACACAGCGAGACAAATGTAAGCTTATCTTTATATAAAAAATAAATCATTGTTGTATATGCAAATATTTTTTCATTTTGCTATTTTATTTCTACTAAATTGGTAATTTTCAGTAGGATTTTTTATATCTATGTTACAAAGGGATTTTTAAAAGAAATATTAAGCTCTATTAAAAAAAATATTTGCATATCAACGATATTGCAGCATACGCTACCTTAATTAATACTTTTTTTATAGTATTATTTGTCATTTTTTAATTTTTTTTTGTAGTATGGCACCACAGCCATCATATCTAATGACAATCACACACGTGAGTTATTGTGCAAAGAATAAATAAATGTTTTATGTAAGTAAAAATAACTTTAGAGACATGCTGCTATTACTTAATAAATAAGACGAAAAATTATTAAAAAAAATGTACAAACTCATTTTTTTTATTTATGAATCAAATGAAGTCTAGCAAAAATGCTGTCATTATTTTTCTTAAACAGTACTTGCTAGAATTTTTTTTAAAAAAAGAACAGTAAGTTCATTATAGGTACAAGGATATTATGGCACTCAGAAAATATGTAAACTAACAATGTCATCTTGACAGCGTCACATTTTAACCAATCAGGGAAAGGCAGCTGAGGGATTTTGAAAGAAGTTAAGAAATGTTTACCTATTGTTATCGCTAAAACTTTGTAGGCGCCCCCCTGTCAATGTCAAAAAATTGCCATAATATCCTTGTAGGGCTATAATTTGTCTTCTGTCTCTAAAGAAGTTTATTTACCTTACATAGAACATTATCTTACTACCGAAAACGAAATTTTATTATTTTAATGAGAGCAAAACGATTGTTTATCTTACATCACAACCTCCCGCCTGCCTACAATTTAAGCTCATTCGTTATTGAAATTTAGATCTTATGACTTGATAACTAAGGTCCAGGTCTATTTACGAATATAATAATTGGCACTAAAGCTAAGCTTGATTATTAAAAAAAATCATGACTTTATGGTTAACTTATATCAACTGTGCACTACAGATTTTAAAAATATCATAAAAAAAATATTACTTTAGAATTTTATACTTCAATTCATAGATAAAAAAGCTTTAAAGACTTTATTGGGGGAAAGAATGAAACAAGAAAAAAAAATGGCGGGAATAATACCAAATAGTAGAATTTGATAGAAAATTAGACGTAATATTTTTGGAATGGATCTAATTAAGACATTTTACCTCTTTTCTACATATTAAATCTATGAAACAACAATAAAATAATGCTGATGGCCCGCAGTGAATATTTGTGACAATTACCTATATTATAACATTTGAAATTAGCATATTATTACGTATTAACAAACATAACCAATACAAGCATCTTCAACCAACACATATTTTTTATTCATACTGAAAGCTTTTCAAATGTACAGTCGAGGACACTGTCGGTGTTCCACTTATTAAGTCATATTTCCTTGCAACAACAAAATAATAACCAAAAGAGTGCAGCTAAAGGAGGACAATTTTTTGTACTATTATCCGTTTGTTTAAGTCACGGCTACTTAATTTGCTATTTGTAAGAGGCATAAATTGTCTCATTTTAAGAAAAATGAAGATTTTTCTTGTATCCTTACGGCTTCATTAGACCGAGTTCGCAAAAAAACGAAGATTTTTTATATTTTTTTATATTACAAAGTGGCAAACGAACAAGCGGTCACCTGGATTCGCTAAATAGCGAAGCGACCGCTGCCCATAGACATCTGCAATTACAGATGCGTTGCCTAACCTTAATCTTCGGAGGAGGAGACGTAAAGTAAGAGGATAAATCCTCTCCCTATGCGTCCCCTCCCCCGGGAAAATCCGGAAAATATTGCTTCGATGTAAGGCTGTTTTTTGCGTGACATTGGTCTAATGAAGCCTTAAGCTAAGTGAAAGACCGCGGAATTCTGCAACTGTACTTTTATCTACGTATTTAAAAAACGAGCGCACACATTTTTATTAGGAATTCGTAAAATAAATAAGTAGTCGATTTTTTTTTCGAAATCTAAAGGTACCATACGATCGAGCTAGCTTTTCGATTTTATAAAAAAAAACGTTGTAAAATCGAAGAGTATGAAAATCACAATATCTTTAAAAAAATTACGAGGACGTTTAAATAAATAAGAACGTCACAAAAATCTGTCTATTAAAGGCGCCATAGACAAATGATATGTAGAATGCTTTGATATTTGAGCAGAAACAAGTTTTTTTTTAATTTTGTTAAAATGTTGCCAGTATAGGGTTAATTTTAATTATAGATAAAAAAGCGAAATTGTAAAATTGTTTTTTTTTGTCTATGAAGTCTTTAACAAAACAGAAAAACTATACTTAATATTAAAACATTCATGGCTTTATTGTGGTGCTATTCTATTAGACAAAAATATTTTTGCACATACATTAAAATACACAATACACACTGTTGTTTCAATTCGAAAATGATTTTTAGAAAAAATACATCAATTTTTGATTCAATTTTTTTTTCACTCCAAAAACTTTATTTTTTTTTTATTCAAAAATATTTACAGCGCAGTCTATTACTATTTACCATGATTAATTTCATCTTAAAACATTTTTTTTTGCTTCATAAAAAAAAGACTTAAAACACATTTGACTATTTACCACTAAAAAGATCATACCCATTCGTCTTGTAACTAAAAAAAAATCAACTTAAAATAGGATGATTTTTAAATTATTTTTTTAAACCGTTTATTACTAAAAAGTTAAATAAAACCTATTCAACACACCATCTTGAGATCTGTCACTTATGTAAGATTTTTCAGTTTTTTTTTCCACAGTTTTTTATCACATTTTTATTAAAATACTGCTTATTCTTAGGTGCTTTGTAAGATATGTAAGAGTCATATTGCCAGAGTTAGAATTTATTGTATGACATTGCCGAACCGGTGTTGCCACACTAGTGGAGGTTTGTTGGTACTGACAACACTGCATTCAAGACGTGTACTTCCCTTTGTTTGGCGAACCCTGGCAAATAACAATAAAAAATTAGTCACGATGTCTTAAAAATACTAAAACTTTTTATAAAAAAAATTACACCATGATTTTTATAATTAGTAAATGTTGAGACTTCACAGTGAAAAGTGCAACAATGAAGTGACATTGTCCTCTTAAAAGTCGGGCAAAAAAAAAAAATTATACCTGGCTATGTCACGCGATCGAGTTGACAGCGTAGTGTGGCCGAGTGCCCTCCGGCTGGTAAAGCGTGATCGACGCTATGTAGTTGTTCGACATCACCTACAAGTACACACAAAAATCGTTTAGTTGATAGAAAAACCCTCCTTAATAAAATCCATAAATCCCTCTAAAAACCATTGAAAGGAAAGCAAATGCGTCCGTCTCTGTTCCCACGGCGGCGGTTTTAATTTTTTTATAGCTCAGCGTTGGATTTTGAGCGTAGGAGAAACGCAACAAGAGCCATTTTACGACGAACATATGAGCGAAGGCGCCAAAGCCAACTTTAAAAAGGCCTCCGTGTGAATTAAGGCTAATAGAATAAATAGCCTACAGATCGTATGGAATGGTGGTGAGGACTAGTCATACCTGGATTATGATACCCTGGTAGTTAGTAGACGATAATAAGAGGTACATTGTAAAAAGATCGGAGTAACCTCGCCTCGAATATGATATCCTGGTACTCAAAACACGAAATTGGAACCGGATAGAATTGAGCGAGATAGATAGATAATATTCAAGATGGGGGATATCTCACCTCAAATATGATACCCTGGTACCTATAGCAAACAGGTCCTAACGGTTTTTTTAGGTTTTAAATTTGTTTATCTATCTATAGTAATATTTTAAAAAGGAAGGATTTGTATTTAGGCTATATATTTTTTAAATCTGCGCGGACTAAGTCATAACCAATAGCTAGTTAGTTAATATTTTTTGTATAAATTATGGTTCGACATAAATTGATAATTACCCTCACCTCAAGATATCCTAGTGTCCTTATATGATATAAATTGGTACTACCCTCACCTCAAATATGATATCCTGGTATCCATAACAGAATGTAGAACCGAAAGGATTGGTTGTATTTGTAGAAGATGCGCGGTTGAGTACCACAGGTCGCTCGCAGACGCGCAGCGCGCGCGACACCGTCTCCCACTTGCTGTACGCCGTGATAGTCACAGCACCGCGACTCTCCACTAGAGTGTTCGACTCGCATCTACACCAAAACAAAAAATACAGTCGAACATGGATAAATGAGAGTCCAAGGGACCGCAATATTTGTCTCGTTTAATACAGTTCTCGCCTATCCAGGTTCGATTGTATATAATCTATAGACGGGATTCCGTCAGCGCGGAACTAAAAAAAACATAGTAAGTAGCTTCTGTGTTCTTGATGACATTCTATATCCATAAAAAATATCGCCAAGATCCGTAACCTTTATAAGCCGGCTACATTCCTTCTTTAACAACTCAGTCGAACTGCACAGTTTCAACTGCGCAGTAGAATTACACAGTTAAAACTGCCGTGTGTAGACAAGAGTGAGAACTGTAGCCGATTTGACTACTTTTTTGACGTAATCGTATCCTTGTAGTTCTGTAATCCTAGTACCGAAGGAATATTTTGCTCGTATATTATGTGTGAAAAGAATTATAACCAAATTAAAAAAAAACGGTTGGAACCTCCTATGTTCAGTTTGGAAATTGTTAAAATATTTTTTTTTCTTTTTGCAGGTGAAAACATAAAAAATATTGCATTTTTTTTCATTTTTTCATTCCGTGCGTCTTAATTCAATGAAATCGAGATTACGACTGAGAAACTGAACGTGTAGGCACAAGGGGCATCAATCAGTATAAGCTGCACAGTTAAAACTGTACAGTAAAAAACTGAAGCCGGCTTTAAGCATCCATCCATACAATTTTAAATTTATAACATTGTAATACAGACTTGTCCGGTTGCACGGCGAGCTCGAATTCGCATCGATGGTACATGTTGAAGTTGTAGTGTCCCGGGTAGTTGGTGTGCAGCACAAACTTCTTGACGCGGTGCGTGCGCGCGTCGAACAGTACGTCCTGCGCACGCGCAACATTTACTTTAAATAGGCAACCAAGAAAAATAATATCGTAATAGCTTCTATGTAACGTGGCCCTTGTAAAAAAAGGTAGGATTACCTGAGTTTAAACATCGCAGGAGTATGCACAGAATAGAATTCCAGGTGTAATAGACAAGCAGAAGGGATATTTTGTGCCTTGATTTTCGCAATTTTTGTACTCACGGGTTGCGTTTAAAACCGATGTATAGACAGAATTAACTGTCAGTAATATCAACAGCCAGGTTACATGACTTATCCATAGAGATCAGTGCTATAAACGGAAACCAAAATGATTGAAACGTTCAATAGATTGTGCTCACCAATCCTAAAGTGAAATAGTTAAAGAAGTAATCAGAAGCCGGCGGGGGGCGGCGGCGCGCGGTGGGCCGGTGTATACGCATCTTGTCGTCCGCCTTGTAGTAGAGACGCGCGGGTGCGGCGAGCGCGCGCGACACCGCCTGGCAGCTGTCGCCGAAGCGGACTATGCGACGGATGGACTGCGTGCCGTCGCCTGACCGCGAACTACCTGTAGATACTAGGATTTAGTATTCTAGGCTTCATTAGACTGAGTTCGCGATAAAACTGGACTTACACAGAAGGAAAATCTCCATTTTTATTACAAACTCGGTGTAATGAAGACGAAGCATAACAGAAATACAATCGTACAAATTTTTACTGCGTCCAATAATACCAGGCACATAAAAAAATTCGTGGAAAATTTAAAAACGTCGTGAAACTAATCCTCCACTATCGCTAGTTTTAATATCAAAGTACCAGGCGCTCATAAAATTCCCTACAGCTATACGTACACGTAGCGCAAGTTTCCAGCAGGAAAAAAAACCTTCTGTGTGAGGCACTCCAGCAGGGTATTCCAAAGCAGGACAGATGTACTAGGCGAGCATGACTGTATAGTTACCTTCAGTGTACATATGCAGCCTGAGCGCGAGGGTGGCTGCGGGCGAGCGCAGCACGTCGCAGCGGCGCAGGTGCAGCTGCTGCCGGTAACACGACACTGGCAACTCGGGCAGCGGCGCCGCGCACCGACCGCTGCTGTTGCTACTGCTTAACTGTTATACAAATATATTAGGAAGGGTCCGCAGAAATTCATTCTCTCCTGGTCCATAGCAACAAATTTTCGTCCCCCAGAGTACCTATTTCGAAAAGTTACGAGAAAATTATTGTAACATCGAGCGTTGTAATCAGATTTGTGCAGTGTCTTTAGCCACTTTCTTGGTAATTTTCGTCATAGACTCTTAGCTCAACCTACTTTTTTTTAATACTACAAAGTGGCAAACGAGCTATGGCAAAGAACAGATCTGCAGTTGCAGATGCGTTGCCTACCCTTAATTGCAGTTATACTTGATCATGTCACCTTTCACGCA
>QDHC01000780.1:13443-28544 GCA_013186455.1 Papilio dardanus tibullus | reverse complement strand
ACTTTGACCAGCCTCGCGACCTCGGTTATGGTTATAGCTAGTTGATGCAACTCACCCTTAATGTGACTAAACTTATTCGACATAAAGTATTGTAAAGGTGCAAATATGACTTAATTCTTATCAAACTATTGTACTGATTTCATTGCCATAGAGATAAGAAGTATTATTATTAGATAGGACTAGACAAATTATAAAAAACCCCTACTCATTTCCGACTCCCTTGTGGTACAATCAGGTCAATACTTAGCAGAGCAGTTCATTTTGTATTTAAAAAAACTACTTATCATCTAACTATATCAGATCCAAATAGTTTTTCATCCATCAACATATCACTGATGTAATGTTGAATCTTAGCTAAAGTTTTAAATCTATCATCACTATTTAAACATTCAATTAATAACTTGTCTAAATGTGGCCGAGAGGCATTGATACTTTTTGGTATAGGATAAAGCAATGGGTTCTCCTCTCCACCTATAATATAACAAGCCGCCCACAGATTATGATCACTTAAATGATGTTTGCACATATTTTCTATAGAAAATGTGAACCCAGGTCCGATAAGTTCTCTGTTATAACGTTGGTACCAGTCTGGTAAGTCACTTTTCGGTGAAATATGCTTATCAAGAATTATAACATCTTCTAAATCAACAAAGGAGATTTCATCCTTTTCATTTGCGACTATATTATCGAGCGACCAATCCATTAGATAAAAACGGAATCTGAAAAAAAGTTTTATTTTATTTAACTTATCCGATAATAGCTGTTGCTCACGACTTCGTGCGAAATTGAAAAAAATTGCCTATACTCTAGGATAATGTAATTTTGTAACGGTGAAAGCTTTTTTGAAATTGGCCCAGTAGTTTTTGAGTTACTTCAATACAAACAAAAAAATCTTTCCTCTTTAATAAATCAGTTTAGATTTGTTTACAGAATTAAAGTTTTACACAAATTCAGAAAACATAGTGATAATTTTGAGCTAAAAGTACTAAATTAAAATACATAATTATTAAAAATCTTTACCTATCATGTTTAAAAGTAAAATCCATAGCAGCATCTAGAATCTTCTTAGCAATCTTCAGTTTTCTGCGCCACTCAATATGTGTTAATGATGAGATTGGCACACCTTCGTAAGCAACCACCTCCAGTCTTCCACAGACTCCAGCATAAGCCGGTACAGGCCAACCATGTACCTTCGGAAGTACCTGGAGGAAAAGTTATTTTATTATTTTATACGACAATTAGTCAAACCTCTATAAGCGAGAGTAATTCTGAGATAGACAGGGAGACCCCCGTGCCGGCTCGTTCCTGGTGCAAAGGATATCCATTGCCATTCAGCGTGGCAACGCCGCGAGTGTCATGGGTACCTTTGCACCGGGAACGATACCGGACTGAAA
Organism: Papilio dardanus tibullus; assembly: GCA_013186455.1. Classification (NCBI taxonomy): domain Eukaryota; kingdom Metazoa; phylum Arthropoda; class Insecta; order Lepidoptera; family Papilionidae; genus Papilio; species Papilio dardanus. Next base: position 27,150 of record QDHC01000780.1, on the reverse strand, counting down.
ATTTAAAAAAAAAATCTGTAGTCCCGACGAGCTACCTCCATAAGCGAAAAACTCTGATTAGAGAAACCTTTATAAGCGAGAGGCATATTGCAGTCCCTTGGATTCTCGCTTATCCGGATTCTACTGTATTTATCAGTCATCGAATCTCTATAATTTATCTCAATTTCTTAAGTAAATTAATTTAATTATTGAATCTTCTTAAATCAAAAACACCATTTACTGAGATGGTCAGGAGAGATCAAGACCCGAGGAATGAGCCGACGATGCAAGAAGGAGGATTAAATCTTCTATATAACTATATAGCTGTTGCTAGCTACTCTGAATGTGTGTAATTAAAAATTTAGTAAGTAGCCATACTATGTTCTAAATTTGTGCAAAATTATGAATATCTGTTGAGCTGCTTCTGTGATACTTGCGAACAAACATCCATGGAAATTTTCGCGTATATAATATTAGTAATAATGTTTATATTATATACCTGTAAAATAATAGGTTCCGGATTAATACTGAGCATTGTCCAAATATTCAACATTTCAGATTTATAATTAGTCTTTCTACTATCAATAAGAGGTTTAATAAGATCATGTATGCTATATGCATATGGACACAGTACCAGCCCCTTACGTGGTTCAGAATCGGGCCAAGTAAAATTGTACTGCACTATATTAATGATTTTATCATCAATATTGGATGTATTTATAAGTTGAATTGGTTTACAATTTTCTTCCAAGTTCCATTTCTTGCATAAACTAGAATCGAACTCATTTAATTCCCAATCGTGAGCTAATTTCTTTAAAAAAACTTTCCTATTAGATTTCGTGGACCCGTAATATATATTTTTAGCATTAAACACACGCGACCAGTGACCATCAGTTTGAAGTGTTATCTGGTTCGAATACAATTCTGGACAAATTGATACACCGTAACAAGCTGGACAGCGGTGCAAGTCGGTGATATGTATTATTTGCGGTGACTTTAAGTTACCGAATAGTAAAATATAAACATAAAACGATGCTGCTAAAACAAGGATCGCGCAAATCCCTCGTTTACAATATCTACGTCTAAGCAACATTAATCTATACATTTTATCCTTCATATTAATTATTTATTGATAAAAGGATGATATTTTATATAATATTCTGTACTTATTTATCATCATAATTTAATTATTAAAAAATAAACACAAAACTAGCGAGCGAGTCACAACATATTTGACATTGACAGTTTTGACAGTGACATCTGACAAAGCCAGAATTGTCCAAAGAGTAAGTTGGGAAGAAATTGCTATGTCGTTTTTGCTTTTAAAAAAATCAGTTTGTTTATCAGTTTTAACAAGTTATTTATATAGTTTTTAATGTTATGAATCGTATTTTTTATTCAAACATAAAAATAAGATAGGATTTGTATAATAAAAATGAAAAAGCTATCCTTAGCATTTTTCTTATGTCAATAAAACGAAAGATCATTTTAGGCAAAATGTGAAAAATATATGCAATGTTTACTCTTTGTTGCCGCTCCGTTTGCAAATTTTAGATAACAAATTCTTTTAGGACACGTGTACTTGGTTGAAATTACATCAAGTTTCATCACAGGACGTTTATTTATCATCGTATATGATTCCTATAACAATTCATAAGTTGTGATCCTCTACTTGATAGTGCTACGGTGTTCACAATGTCTGAATTTAAAGACTGGTATTATAGTGTACCCTTCTTCACAAGATACTGGCTATCTTTTACGATACTTTTAAGTTTAATTGGACGATTCGGATTTATTAATTATTACTATTTTGTATTGGACTTTTATCCTTTCATCAGACAGTTCCAGGTATGCATTTATTTACGTTTATATTTGAGATGTCATAATGCCAGGCTTCATTAGACCGAGTTCGCGATTTGAACAGACTTCGCCGAAGCAAATACCTTTTTTTTATCGCTAATTCGGTCTAATGGTGCTGGAGCATAAGAATCGGGGCCGAAAGTAATTGCGCTTTCTATTAAATTAGTTGTGTAACGTAAAGAATTAATTGTTAAACTTTATTCTAGATATGGAGACCGCTAACCGCTGTATTCTTCTATCCGATCGGACCAGGCACTGGTTTCCATTTCCTAATAAACTGTTACTTCCTGTACAATTACTCTCAGAGATTGGAAACGGGGATATTTGCTGGAAAGCCAGCTGATTACTTCTACATGCTCCTGTTCAATTGGGTCTGCTGTGTTGTTATTGGAATATTGGTTAATTTGCCCGTAAGTTAATTTAAATTACATTAAACTTTAATGCTTCAGCAATTTAATATATGCATTAGTTATTAAAAAGTAAAATTCAGATATGACGGCTGATAAGTAGTATGGAGGAGTACATATCAATCTTTTTGTATATTATATTAAAGTTCTCTTGGCCAATTGTACTGTAATATGCATTTAAAGCCAGCTAGAAACATTCAGTATAACTGTAAAATTGACATACACACATCAATTTGAACTGCAGTCAAAATACAGTTTTTACTCCCTTCAGTTTTAACTGTACAGTTAAAAATGAGCGTCTGTAGCTTAAAATTTAATAGATACAACATTTCGAAATGTACTTTTTTTACAGATTTTGATGGATCCAATGGTACTATCGGTGCTTTACGTTTGGTGTCAACTTAACAAAGATGTTATTGTATCATTCTGGTTTGGTACACGCTTCAAGGCGATGTATTTACCTTGGGTACTGCTTGCGTTCAACCTTGTTTTAAGCGGAGGGTAAGAGGTTTATTATATATGTTTTTTTTTATATTATAAAGTGGCAAACAAGCAAGCGGGCACCTGAACTCACTGAAATAGCAAAGCAACTGCTGCCCATAGATATCCACAATTGCAGATGCGTTGCCTACCCTTAAGCTTCGGAGGTGGAGACGCACAGCAAGAGGATAATTACTCTCCCTATGCGCCCCCTCCCCTGGAAAATCCACTTCCTCTTCCCATCATTTCCTTATAGGAAAAGGATAGGAAGGGGAAGGGGATTAAAAGTTAGTCCTCCGGCACCACACTCATCAGACGAAACACGGAATTACTTCCATTTGACGCCTGTCTTCTGTGTGGTCGTGGTATGTCACGGGGCGAGCCGGACTATTCGTACGAAGATCTTAAAGCGAGCTCTACCACTGTTTAAATGTTTTTAAGTTATGTTTATAGCTAAAAAAGGCTGTTAATTTTTTTTATCAGTTTTTATACTCTATCCCTAAGGCCTATACACAAGGCTATTATGCTTCTTTCACCATTAGAAAGCTACATTATCCCCGAGTAACATATGCTATATTTTTTTGTACCGCTCAGACAAAGTCGCGAACAAGCTAGTCTATACTAATATTATAAGAGGACTTTTTATATTTTTGTATGTATTGTAATAACTCAAGAACTATGAGGCCGATTTCAAAAACTCTTTCACCTTTAGAAAGCTACATTATCCCCGAGTAACATAAGCTATATTTTTTAATTCCACGCAGATGAAGTCACGAGGAACTTCTAGAATTTGATACAGACAATATCACTGCAGTTGGAATATACAATGTAGTTAGATTGTAGTATTTAACAGTGGTAGAGCCGCTATGTGTCTCCTCCGTAGATTAAGGGTAGGCAACGCATCTGTAATTGCAGATGTCTATGGGCAGCAGTTGCTTCGCTATTCCAGTGAATCCAGGTGGCCGCTAGCTCGTTTTACACTTTTAAATAAAAGTTGAATTTTGTTTTTTATGTTGAATCTGTTTATTTTTTACAGTGGCATGATGGAGCTATTAGGTATCCTGATTGGTCATGTGGCTTTCTTCCTTCTCTTCAAATACCCGCAGGAGTTTGGTGGTCCCGCATTATTGACACCTCCTGCTTTCCTGTAAGTTTTTTTTAAGATTTTGAAATAAATATTATTACTTAAGGACATTTGTATAAGATATATAAAAATAAATTACTGATATTACATTTTAAAGATGAGATAATTTTAATGAGGGTGGAAATAAAACTACTGTAATCGAGTTTATTGGGGAATTCGTAATGCCTCGGCTTCATTAGGCCGAGTTCGCGACAAACGGATTTAAACCGAAGCAAAAACTCCGTTTTTATCGCGATGTCGGTATAACGAAGCCGAGGTATTAGGGTAGATTTCTCATAACATTTTCTCAAGCCCCGGCAATTTATGTTTTGTTCGTCTATTTACTTCCTACGGCTTCCTTAGACCGATGTCTCGCAAAAAACGGCCTTAAGCCGAAGCAAAATCCGCGCCTTTTTGCTAACTCGGTCTAATGAAGCTACAGGCTTATAGGTTAAACTTTCTAATGTATTTTCCAGGAAACAATTATTCCCCGATACGAGATATGTCGGAGGCTTCGGTACCGCGCCCCAGGCGAGGGTGGCGGAGCGCCCCGAGGGGGGGACGATATTCGGTCGTCATAATTGGGGCAGAGGACAAACTTTAGGAGGGAACTGATTTGAATAATTTATAGTGAAAGTGAATGACTATCGGATTGTACGTCTTTTGACTGATCTATAGTTGAAATGAGCAATATTTTTTTTTTATTTCTTACTAATACTGCATTACGATGGATGTTTTTAGTATCTCCAGAAAGGCTCAATGGATCTTTGTGAAATTTTGTACAGATGTAGAAAATTATCTGGAAGAACGCATAGGCTGCTTACTTTGTTTTAGTTCCAGGCAAAGTCACAGGGCGTAAATATACACCCGCGATTCGTACTGTGCAGATGTGTGGTCATGTACAGATATATATTGCCATCCCATTCATTTCAATTGAGAAAAGAGAGATGCATATTTTGCACAGGCAGAGGAAACTAAATTTATATAGTCTTCATAAATTAAAATATAATTTGACTTTATATTTAGTTATTTTTGTAAATAATTTATGTCAAAAGATAAAACTTTATCTTTGTCCTCATTCGCGGATGGGGGCATTTTATATTGTTATAATTTGTATACAGATTAAATGAGTACATACAACATTAAAATTATATTTTATTTATTTAGAAATAGTTATTCTGCATCTATTAGGTCACAAGTAATATTTACCAAATTTTTGAGCTTTGTTAGTGTTAATTACGGAAATTAAACTAGTTTGGTTCTTGAATTAATTATGTTTTTTGACTGAATTGGCACTTTACAAGAATTTTACATGTTTTCCGTCTTTTAATTATATTCGAATGACAAAGGGCAAGCGCGCGGCGGGACCCGATTGGTCGTCCCACAACCGCTCTTGCATCTCGCTCGCTGAGTCACTCAAGCCATGTACACACCAGGATAGTATTTTAGTAGCAAGTAATTTAGGAACTAAACGTATCCAAACAGCACCATTTTAGTGGAATAGATTAGTAAATCCTTTATTCGGATACTTGCTACTCAAATAAAATACTATCCCAGTGCAAACAAGGCTTAAGAGTTAGAGTCCTTTGAATTTTATTGAACTAATCAAAAATATAAATAAGTTATGCATATTTATAATAGAAATTCTGCTTCATTTTTGTAACATCTTTGAGATTAAATAAATAACAATAAATAAAAAACCTTTAATATTTAATTGATAAACTTCATAGTCAAAATGGCATTTTTTTATTATTTTAAATTCTATTTACAACTGTTTAGAAATATAAATTCACCAATTTATTAAAAATGTAAATACGGTGTAGGGGTCTGAAATGTATTTCTATTATGACGAAAATAAAATTTTATTAAAACAGATTTTTTACTTTTCTTTCAAAAAAATATTTTCCTGCTTCAGGATAAAAAATTCTGCTATGTCATAGTTGGGGTTTTAACCTTAGCTTTTCTTGAATAGTGAAATAAAATACTCTGTAATAGTTCATTCCAGTATTGAGAGAATTAAGCACCCTCAATTCTATAGTTTTCAAGGCAACAGATAATGAAAAAATTAAATATAAAGAATATCTGAGAAGTCTGAACCAATTTCGAAAGGAAGATGTATAATTTAAAAAAGATAACTTACTTTTTTTTAAAATTCTACGCAAGGCAACTAGTAAAACAATAAACTTAAACACCAATAACTTTACTAATATACATTTTTACAATATTTAATGATGAACATCTTTAGGGTCAGGTTTTCCGTATTCCTTCTCCCAAATTTCGATGAACTCCTTCTTCCTTTGTTCACGTTTCTTGAAGTATTCGGGATATTGCGCCTTTTCTAACGGATGCCAGTAGTCCAGCACCCAGTCGGGCGGTGTGACTACACGCTCGTAGGCCACACCTCCTGGACTTTTAGCGACTGAAATATATAATTATATCTTACTATAGCGAGAGTCAAGGTACCACAATATTATTCTCTTATAGAGATTGCTCACTTATGGAGGTAGCTTGACAGGATCGAAAAAACGGAAATTTTGCTTTGGCGTAAGTTCTTTGCGTGACATTGGTCTGGTGAAACCGTAGACTAAGGGAGACAAATATTGCAGTCCGTTGGAAGGTATCTCAAGAACGGATGAACACTTGATGAAATCTTGCTCAGATATACTAGGCTACTTACTAAGGCACTTTTTTTAATTCAATGTGAATGGAGGTAATAGCGAATTTTTCATAAATATTATAAAGGGGACCTATTTGATTGTTTGCATTGAATAGGGTCTAAAAACTACTGAACTGATTTAAAAATTCTTTAAGGTAAGGTTCGACTCATGATGGGCTCCATTTTCTGCAACTCCACGACTTGCGCGTATTTTGCGTGAATACACAAATCTTTGAATATCTTCGCCAATATGTGCAGGTTGCATCACAATATTTTCCTTCACCTAAGAGCATTGGGTAAATATTCTTTGCTAGATTATCGCGCGTGTCGCGAGCGACCGTTGGGCTACATAATTTTTATTATTCTCATGTTACTTAATTAGTTATTATAAAGTTCTTACATTTCTTGGGTATAGGATGTTGAGTTAGGAACAGTTCTTCCTCTCCCTGCTTTAACATTTCAGCAGCTTTGCGCGCATCTTTCTCGTTTATCATCTCTTCGAATTTCACTCGACAAAGTACTGCTTGGTAGCGGTATACATGGCTACAAAAAACAATATTTATAGACACTCTTTCTTAATAAAGTTTTATATCTAAATAAACAATTTACTATGTAATTTACCAATTTACTGTAATTATAAATATTATCTTAATTTTACTACTTTTAGTGAGTTACTTTACGAATCAAAATATTTTTTCTACAACTTTACGATGAGTTTAAAGGTTATAATTTTAACTAAATACAACTTTATAGATTATCGAAATTTGTAACCTTCGCAGTAATTATCCATGCATCTGAGAAAGTAAAGAGGTTAAAACGAATATTAAAAATAAAACAGAAAATAACAATTACGTAATGTTAAGGAGTTTAGGAGAAAATGGTAACAGTTTTGACAACTTACCGTCTATCATAAAAGGATTCTAAATTCCGCAACGTCCTTTTATAAAGGCTACATATTTTTTGCACTTGAGTTGTTATTCCTAATGGAACATTCGCCATATTTGTTGTTAAATGTTTATTACAGTTTTATTGATTTTGATTTTTGATGGAATACGAACTGTCTTTTTGGCAGCTGACGGCTGAAGACTTTTGACATTGACACTTTAAGGATGTTGCCATATACAGAACACTAAAAAGGATTTACAAATAATGCCTATTTTTGCTAAATGCGGAAAGTGATTTCTTGACGACAATTGAAAATAGATGAGTATTATTGTCCTAAAACGGTTTGCATAAGCACATATTAGTTTTGATTTAATTCATTGGACAATATGTAGAAGAGAAGAATGCATATGTAGAGGTGATTGATAAATGCCTTGAACAACAACGCTTTTCTCATGAATTTGTTACAAGGCTGCCTAAACAAACATGTTGAGATTGTAATTTAAATGTTTAATGTCAGGAAATCTATCGTTACGTTAGTCTAACAATGTTAGAACCGGACAAAATTGAATCCGATATATCTGCCTATTGATGAACCCCATAAATCGCTAAAACCATTGGCGATTTTACACAGATAATCTTAGATGAAACACATATAGATATTGGTTATTGTCTAATAGATATGTATATTTAAAAAGAAATGTAGTGCTTTAACATAAAACACTTTGCCATAAATACTGTGGCATGTGCAAGAAGACGTACAATCAAAAATGCATTACATTATTAAATGGAATCACGAAAAAACGAGCACACGAGCAGCATTAACGGGGTCAAAGAAAGTTAGAAAAACGTTCTCGATGAGATGACTAAAGTAGACCGGTTGCTGCAACTGCCGCCGAGACTGACTCGATCTCTCAATATGGCGGGAAAGATTATAACCTTACTTACTTATGTTTATATTTATTTTTATTTATACAGAAAGAAAAGAAACAAGAAAATAAAGATTAAGAGAAAATCCGACCACTAGTTATTAACAATTAATTAAAGTAAATAAAACACGAAAAGTTTCAAAATAAAATTCGGTAATTAACTTTATAATAACTAATTTATTTAAAAACTCTGACTGCCTCACTTAGAGTCTATTAGTAATAATTCTAGGAGACTTTTAGCGTTGATTTTATATGCTTAATTATTTGAATACTAAATCTAAACTAAGGATCTACCTAAGTGGCTATTCAAGGACTCTGAGTACGGAAGTATTTTAATTTGCGGAAAACAACTACTATCGTTGGTTATTTGTTTTGTTTTTCGTAGCCACATTTCCAATCATGGCAATGGATAATTCGTCCAACGAGGTTCAAGACTTACCGCTTTTACATCGTCAACCAACCAGTGTTCGGTCGACACTCGGAGCGGTGTGTACCATCGCTCACGACTATAAAAAATACATTTAAAAAAAACCGTCTCGGTTTTTGTATCTGTGCTCTATTTTTTTAAAAAATTTTAAAACAAAAGTGACGATACATTTCTTCCAATTTCCTCGATTAACTGGATTGTGTATTTCTGGTAAGATTTTATATGTAAAAATTGCTATGAATATTTTATTAAGTTTCGACTAAGCAGCTAAGTTGTTTTAAAATTACCAAATACGTATTGGCAAAAAATAATAAAAAACCTTGATGCGTGCGGTCATTTTCTACAGGTTCTTGTGAAACTGTGAAAGCTCCACTGTTCGTCTAAGAAAAAACCGAATACCTTTGTTGTAAATGATGTTAAATTGGCTGGGAAATAATATTATAAACACTTATTTGGACGTATAATTTTCCATCACTAATGTAAATTCCACTTCGAGTATTATCTCTCTCTAAATCTTCACTAAAAACATCCTTAGTGTAGTTAAACAACTGTTAGTACGGCATACAGTTATAAAGTTGTAATGAACATTCATATTTATTGGACGTATATTTACAATTACAATGTAACTAAATAACTAAGTATGTAGTTAGTAATACTAGTAACAACTTAAAAAAATCAAAGGTCGACTACTTTTACTTTTTTTATATTTCTGTCAACTTTAAAACACTGGTTGTTGTCTTTTATACATACATATGTTAATTGTATGTCGGACTTTACTGCCAATAAAGTTTACACAATGTTTTTATACCCTATCCGTAAAATGCCAAGGTCTTAAAAAAGGTAAGGTTCGACCCATGATGGGCTCCATTTTCCGCAACTCCACGGTCTTAAATATTTCCATGCCAATTACCGTTTAAAAATGATCTCTTAACTTTTATTAAGTACAAGGAAAGTATAGTTCTCTATTGCTTTTTAGCAGTCGATGTAAGACTTTAATAAAAAAGCCTGACTGACCGATTATCGTTAAAAAAAATCTCTGTTACTCCGTCCTGCAACATGTCTCTGCTCTCTGACCTTTTGCAAATTGCTCAATGGTTAAAAGTTTAACGTAAACAACTTGGAAATAATGCAATTTCTGTTATAACCTATTTAACTCATATATTTTAATATTTTATTCGCAAGAATAGTAATTGTACTCGTATCTTTAATTAAGTTTAATTCTTTACGCAACTAAAATAATCTAGTCATTTAATAAAACGATTACATTTTATTTGACGCTGATTCATAAATTCACAATTACATTTTACGACATTTAGCAATAAAATACGTAGATGTTAAATGTCAGCAATAATGATTATATTTATGATATCGAACTACTTATACATTGTATTTTATACAAATTGTAACTACTCTTTCTTTAGCTTACCAAAATTGTAACAAATAGTTCAAAAACTGATTTTTAGTAAAGATCGATTGTTGAAAAAATCATTAAAAAAATACTAATTATTACGTATCTGTGACGCTTTCCATAGATAAAAAAGTACTCTAGATTCGGTCTAGATAAAAAAATAAAATTATTGTAGGCAATAAATATACTTTCGAATACTCCAGCTTGAAGTGCTTTAACACTTTTCATTGTCCGTTAAAATTTCACTTTGTCGCCCGCAGACGGTCGATATGAATTGGGACTAACTGAATTCGACAACGAAAGTGAAATCAAAGCTCTCACTTTTGTATATTGAATGTATGGAAATGTGACGAAACTTTTAGCATATTGTTATCCCTTTCATTCTCTTTGATAAAAAGAGACGATTAATTTCATGTGTCATTGAAGTCGAAACTCAATTAGATCTTGAACAAGGCGCAAATCAGCGTTTTTAGACTCCAATATGTTTAATGCAACGAATAGAAGTGCGTATACGTGTTCGAGTCAACCCTATGACTTCAATAGACCGAGTTCCCAATAAAAACGCTTTTGCTTCGGCGTAACGCCGTTTTTTGCGTGACATCGATCTAATGTAGCTGTAGCGTTGGATGCTAAAATCGCAAATAGTCTTATGTGAAATTATTGTCTTAAATAGTTAGCAGTTAGCTCATCGTCGTAATTTTTTATATCAATAGTATAAAACAGGTTATTGTACAAATACATAAACGAAAGATTCCACATTCATTCTATACATAATGTACAATCAACATTTGCATATCTTCTTTTAAATATATAAAAGAGTAGACGGAATTCTTAAAATCAACGCACTGCCAAAACTAATGTGTCTAGAGACTTGACATTTTGTACAGAGGTTACTATTACTACGTAGGTGTGCGTGTAAGAAAGGATTTTACGTAAATCAACCCCTAAGGGTCCGAAATGGGGGTCCAAGTTTGTATGGAATCCTAGAAACTTGAAATTTTGCATAGTGGTTTCTATTACTTTTTCAAGTTTTTTTGTAAAGGCCTCATGCGGACGAAATCGCAAGCGACCGCTATTAAATGAATACAGAAAACTTTTTGTAAAAGGGATTTGAATATTATTGATAGTCACAATATTTACGTTTGATTTTTGGAATTCAGGACAGAAAGAGATAAAAATATGTCAAATAGTTCTATCCTCTTTCCGAGATAGATTGTATACATAAAACGCGAGCGAATTTCTTCGTTATTAAAATATACATTTATATTAGATATTAATACAATAATAATAGTAACAAAACACGTAATACATGATTTTTAACTGAATATTTATAATGAGAAGTGAAATCATCCGGAAACCTCGTCTCTCCGAGTTAATTACGATTCAACCGAACGCTCTATACCTAGGGCTGGCACCTAAAAAAAACAAAAAAACTATTACTACTAATAGCCGATCCTTACTTACTTACTCCGCTGGCGGAGCGACCCAAAGTGGGTCTTGGTCTTGACAGTCGAACCTGGCCAAGCGAATGTTCAAGGGACCACGATATTTGTATTGCTTATAGAGGTTTCTCTCTAATCCTAGTTTCTCGCTTATGGAGGTAGCTCGACGGGACCAGAGAATAACTGTCGCTTATCCAGGTTTGACTGTATATCCTAGCTCGACAGCTCTTTGTGGGCCTTGGCTTGATCCAGCAGCTGTTTCCATTCCAGTCTGTCTCTGGCTGATGTCTTTCAATTTACCATGCAGACTTTTTACGCGTCTCTGACTTTAAACTACAGTTAAAAAGAGCAACAAATTGAATTGTGACATTATTGAACTGATTTTAATAATTATATCATTGGTTTCGAAAGCTCAATGCAATTTTTAAATTCACCTGAATTTGGCAACTTAATATTTTAATAAGTATAAAATTTCGAAAGTTACCTTATAAAGACCATGTTTATTTTGACAAGAAATTAAGCAAAGCGTTTAGACATTGTTTTTTTTTATCAAGTAGATTAAATTAATGCATTTAAAATCGCTAATCACTTATGAAAGGGGGAAGAAAGTAAATAAATATAGTAAGATGGCAACCCTAGTAACATTACGAAAATCCCGCACTACAAACCCACATACTTCAATCTACTTGGTTATGCGGACCTCGTCGCTCGCTTGGTAAATCCAATTGGAATAAAAGAACTACTGTTAATTGAATTAGCTCACTGTCTCATCAGTTCAAATACACGCTTACAAAACTATAGTTATCTCTCTTCTAAAAGAATAAAAGAGATGAAGATATGTTTACACTACTGTCTGGACATTTTTTTTATGTCTAGATTCATAATCTATGACACTTTTAGTCACGCTTATGATTATGTGGACTGGAGTTACATCATTATGTTGCTTTGTGCAACCTCCGATGACCTAGTTTTCTATACATGTGACTCTTATAATGGTGTCAATTTAAAATGGTCAACAACAATTTTGTAGAGCAGATTACTAAATCTACGTTCGTATACGTTTGGTTACTAAATTACTTGCTACTCAACTAAAATACTATCATAGTGCGAACAAAGCTTTACAGCTTAAAAGCCGAATAAAGGTTTAAAGTATATGATTTACATAATATGAATAGCCATGACCGGATTATAAATAAACGTTAAATAATCTTGAGTGAAGTGTAAATTGATCCTTCGAGCCGGATCTGACCCAGTAACATGCGGAATACTCGTAGAATACAACATAATATACTATTATGATTAGTACAGTATGTTCAATACTATATTTAAATATAGCCTATGTCATTCAGGGGTAACATACTCCTAGCTATCTAATGGTGTCTCAAAAGATTTTTTAGTAATTATATTAATCATTTTTTATTCGTTTAATATTGTCTTTAAACTCTAAAAGGATCGTTCTAAATTGAAAATAACGTCCGAATTCGTATTATAATTAACTACAAACCAATTGTTACAAACAAACACTTATTGTATGTATTGTTATGTGCATGAATACGAATACATTTACGTTTATTACGATCACGCTAGGGATATCCTTTGCATGAAAATAAATCATTTATTACACTACGCACATTTACCTACGTTAAATGCTAGTATATTCGACATAACGTGAACTCGAAGGACCAATAAGCGCTTAACGTGTTAAAATGTTTAATAAAATGTAAAGTAAAAAAAATGTATAAAAAAGCTGTTAAAACATTGATTCAACTTTTCTATAACTATGGCTCTTCCTTGAATAATTTTAATTATTAGGGATTTGTGACTTTATTGCCAAGTACCATGGTTCTAATTAGGGTGAACGAACTTTTCTATACTTCGTAATACCTGAGGGACGCGTTCAGCGCTGCCTATTTTCCTCCTTCAGTTTCCTAAAATACACAAACCCGCCGTAGAAAACAGTCTTAATGATTGTTGGGGACGTAACTATTTATAGAAGATCTATTAAGTTGCTATTGGATTTTATTCATTGAAATCGAAATATATCGATACACTTAATTGGCATTAATGTAAAACGACGAAATAGTCCCAATGATTCTCGATAGCATCGTGTACCG
>QDHC01000780.1:0-13221 GCA_013186455.1 Papilio dardanus tibullus | reverse complement strand
AATTAGTTTCCCAAAAAATACGCTTGGAGCGCTACAATACTATTTGATATGTCACATTTGTTTGGGTCTTGGTCCTGGACCCAAACAAACAAAATCGCATACGGAAAAAGGGACCACAGATCTATATCACTGTCTTTGTCACCTACGTATATTTCGTATAAATGTGTCACAGTCGCTGTCAGTTTGACATATGTCATGGCCGATCTACTTCTTTTAATCTATGTAGCATACATTCGCTAATAGGAATCTAGGGGGCGTTGTCTAGTGTATAATCACCTTTATTCTACGACTATCTGTCGACTGGCACTCTGTGGGCAAATAAAAAATGTAATTAACTTAGTTTCAGGCTATGTTCTAGATCCGTGCATCAAAATCTGTACCATTTCCACTTAGAACTAGAGTTCGTAGTAATCTGTAGGCTTCGACTGCAATATTGAAATGTCTCTGTCTTTTTCAAAGAAAATGTAAGGGATAACGATAACTCAATACAATGTTCACTGCAGTCGAAATCTACGTACGAACACTACTAAAATTACTCTATAGAAAACAAAGGATATCTTTGTAACAATAAAATATTATGCTACCGCTTCTAATGCACCGGAAAGATAAAATAACTCCGCATAATGGAAGTCCTATCTCATTGAAATAAAGTTTGTCGGACAGAGTGCATTACAATGCCCATTACTTTCGCCACCTTTGTACGTCTGTCGTCTTTCAAAGTATTGCTCGCTTTTAAATTGTGTAAGCGAGATAGTCGTAAGTATGTATAAAAGAGATGAATATATTTTTCCCGTTTCTGCTATCGATTTTGGACTATTGCGTTTCATTGCTAACTTCAAATACATAAATAAATATGACCAATGTTATACCAATATGGTCTAACTAATAAATCCTCTTTATAGTTCTGTTTTCCTAGTACCATTGTGTATTACACCATATATGTTACTAATGGGTAATTAAATTTAATGTCGGATACAAGTTCGAATATTGTTATTGTAATTCATTTTTTAATGGCTTTGCTACATATTAGTGTTAACCCTTTTTAGCTAAGCTATGACTTATTTATGTTCCGTCTAACTTTTTTCTTAAGGCTTTGTATTTAACAAAAGAAAACTATACCTATCTACTAATTCAAACGTAACTGACAATTTGTATTGAAGGTAGTTATAAAAAATATTCAAAATGATCATACATTCCAACAGAAAATCCCTAACTACTTATTTACAGTTTTTTCTTTTTGTGTTACATTTAGCATATACGTAAAGTAAGTAGATAATTTATCCGTGATAAAAGTTTCTGTTTATCTCAAACATTAAAATGCAAATCAACACACCACGTTCGACAAAAGGGACGGACTACTGATGCTTACTGAAATATCAGATTAACTTTTATTGTTTCCCTTACATTTCAATATGGGTTCTGTATATTTTATTTAAATAATGATTCTTTAAATTAATAACTACCCTCATTGATCCACAAATCTTTGCTACATGTCTAAAAATAATAGAACCATGATTCTATGCTAGGGTCAATTTTGTAAGTAAATATGTACTGAATAAAATGGCATTTTTAACCGACTTCCAACAGAAGGAGTTATTATTTATAGAGTAATTTATTTATAGAGTCAAAATCATGGTTTTTACTTATATTGAACTCTAAGCAACCTTCGGGAACTACCTTTGGGATTCGGCACTTACGTCGGTTCGTCGACCTCTCCGCTTCCACGCGGGTTTGTGTACAAAGCAATAAAACACACGATGTAAGCTTCTTTACTAATTCAGTACTTAAGTAGGCATCTTTCTTCTTATTTTAGTATGTCCACTTCTCTGTAATTGTTCATATTGGAAAGTACCACTATGTGTTATTACATGGCTTATTACATCGTTTTTATCATACAGGATATGTCCAAATCCAGCTTCCCAAGTCCATACTTTTGTACCCTTAGGCGTCATTAATAAGTATGATCAAACAAAGGGCATTACCCCACAAAAGTTCTCGTAAGCCTTATCCAGTGGATCTTTGTCCATGTCGCAATATTTCGGGAAGGTACCGGTGCGGGAGCGATGACCGCGCGGCCAGTCCGACCTGGCCATCGTTCATCGTGGACGTGCCTTGTGCATCCCGAAAGTGACCATGTGACCGATCCTGGATGTAAGTAGGTAGTTGTAGAAAACTTTCATAGTTCATTAATCTATAAGTAGGTAGTTAGGTAGATGGTTGTTTCTTTGGCTTAACTTAGCTCTCTCTCCTCGGCATTCCCCTTTTAATCTTGTAAAGGGGCTGGATGAAGAGAAAAATGATGGAAACTTCTTACTTGAAACTATCAGCCATATGCTCATGTCATTGTCAATCTTTTTTGTCAGTGTCTTTGTCAATGTATCTAATGTAACTAAAATTATTTTTAGCGTTAACTTTAGCTTATTAAAACCTTAAAGTCATTAGAAATCTTCTCTTAATACAAAAACATGTTTATCCCCTCCTCTTTGTAGAAGTAAGCAATCTACATAAATTAGCCTGCTGCAGATGCCTTTATTATTGCAGTCAGTTTCACCATATGCTCGTTTTCCAACTTTTTCGAATAAAAATATACAAGGTTATCTTGAAAGAGCTTTCGTAAGCTTGAATGAGGTCGGCCCTTACGACCTTCCTTTCACACTGGTTAAGTTAAATTTTGTATAATGGTTTCGCTAAGTAAAAGTTTTGAAAGCCTCCTTTTCTCACCATAGTGTATACCTGCAATATTCTTAACAATAGAAGAGCTACTAGTAACTCCTCATTGTAAATCTTTGATCAAACAATTTGTACCGTTAAATAATAGTATAACATACAATAACCCTTTAATTTTATCGTATTCATAAGTAAAACTTACGAATAAATTTAAATGAAATAGATTGTACCTATTTAAACTCTATTACAATAAAGTTAGAATAAACTTTACAAACTAACAATCCATTTTCATACTAACACAGTAGACTTTATAAAAAATAAAAGTTATACGAAAGGAATGTCTATTGCTTTGGTTTAAGGTTGGTTTTAAATTGTAAGTTATCAAAAAGCTTTCCTTAATGTTTGTTCAAACACGACACGCTTACTGACTGCAAATGGATTTATTGATAACGATAATGGACGCCATTGAATTGTATGAATTGTAAGGGCTTTGTTGCCGCGTGTTGTCCTATCTGTGGATTTGCATTGTCGAAATACTTGAAGATTAAGAGAAAACAACATGGTCACCAAACAAAAGTTTACGACTTTTTTACACAAAGCTTCAATATCAACTTTATACAAAAAAAATCTTAACCTAAATTACCGCCCTATGGAAAGTGACAGATTGATATAACTAACGGTTTCGTTTTTTTTATTTTTTGTCAAAAAACAATTGTTTTGTTTGTGGTTTGTTAATAATTAATTTTGTTGTTTCGTTCGTAAACAAAGAAATAAAATGAGTCATGCTAGTAATTTTAGTACAAATAATATTTGCCTCAATTAAAATGTAATGGACTGAGCAATATAATAAAACTATGGGAAACTCATAGCAAAATTAATTGGTCAGGCTCAAATAAAAATATTTTTCACCAAGTCTACCAACGTCCATAAGCGCAATGGTCTAGGATCCACTAAGTAATTTTGTAAATATTTTCTACAATTTGTACACAGACGTGATTTGTTACAAGATATTTCATTGTCAAAGTCGTCCATCACTTTTACTGTGACGTGAAAGGCAATGTGAAAGTTTTGGCGCACGGACAAGTTTGAAGGTCAAATGGTACAATGTTGCGATCGTGTACGAAAAGTGAAATTATACTTAGAATTATGCAAAGTCATGTCCTAACAAAATACAGAAATCGCACTTTAATTACGAGATTTATCCTGTATTGTTATTGATACGGATGTTTGAACTGGAAATTAAATCGAAAACTTCTCTATGTTTGTCAATTTAATTTTCTTAGAAGTCAACAAATGTATCATTTTATTATAGAAGTTAGTGCAACTAACTAAGCACAATGTCTAGGTATAATTTCATTCTGAATTTCCACCGACTAAACTGGAAATGCACGATTGGCGATCATATTTTGTCATCAATAAAGTAGTTGCATAATATTTATAACTCGTAAAATATCAAAATTTAGCAACTCTGGTAACGTAACTGTTGAACCGATATTTGTTGATGCAAGACAGCAGCATCGATTTACTTAAATCGCTTACGTAAACCTAATAGTCGAATTTAGCAATCACATCAGTAGTTTTGTGTGTCTTGGTTTATTGATTCAAATATAAATACAAGGAAAATAGAGTTACGTCAATTTCACGTTTTTTAAGGATAGTCCGTAAAGTATTTAAATACCTGTTTCCGTGTAAATCGTCATAAAACTTATTCCCAGTCCCAATCCATCTATATTTGGACAATCTAACTATCCTGTATCGTTTTATGATCACCATCATCAGCCTAAAACCATACATAGATAGACATAGGTGTTCTCCAATGCCTTTCGCAGCATGTAGCCCTCAGATTACTGCAACAAGTGGCTTTCTCGCGTTTTCATGACGTCATCCGTTCATCTTGCAGTCTTGTAGGAAGACTCTCTACGCTGCTGTTACCTATCCTTCATTCAATACGAGGTTGTTATTTTAGATTTTTCTTGGTTAATCATTGGTTTTGTTGCTTCTTATGTGTGTTCCACAGTTCCGCCATAATTTTATTGTCTCACAACATGTCGTCGAGTATTCGCCACGGTTATTTGATCGTAATGCTTTTGTACGATACTGTATTGAACATTTTCCTTATGTCGGGACGTATAGAAATGTTACGATTCAGTTGTAATTTTAACCATAACATAATTTACAGAAGCAACAATGGCCACGTCCGTTCTCCAGCCAGAAGATTGCCGTCGCGAACATGAGCCTAAACCTGACATAGACTCTCCAAGGCTGACTGACGATGACCGTATGTATATCTTGGAAGGCAAGGAGAGGGAGACTGGGGAACTGCCGCAGGAACTCAGGGACAAAGCGAGGGTTGAGCTACGGGAGGAAACTGCCCTTCGGGAACAAGCGTTGGCGCAGATGAGGCACTTTATCGATAAACATCCAGCTATCAGAAAATGCCGAACTGGTACGTTAAAAAATCATTTATGATTATTATGATTTCGAGAGATAAAGAAAAATAGAATATAGGTACTGTGCGATCCTCCGTAGGGAAGCAGGAAGTTGATGATCTTGTCTTGGACATTGCTAGCCAGTAATATTAAATCGTTTGAAGATTATTGCAGACCAATTAAAAAGCATAGATAAAAAATTAAGCAAAGTGCTCTATGATTATTAAGGGTACATTGTAACTTCTTTAATAACATTTTCTTTTTATTTTAGATGCACCTTTTCTTCTTCGTTTCTTACGTACAAAGAAGTATTCGATACCACAAGCCTGCTCTATGCTGGAGCGGTATCTGACCATCCGTCAAATGTATCCCAATTGGTTTCAAAAGCTCGACCCGTTGGACCCTAAGGTCGCAGCAGTTATTGACGCTGGATACTTGGTGCCGTTGCCTAAGAGAGACGCTGAGGGAAGAAGAGTCGTGTTGTCTTGTATGGGTAAGTTGAGAAATATTAAAATAAGAAAAAAGTTCTCATGCGCTTTTTCAACCATCACTCCTAGTCAAATCAGTTTATAACAGATGGTTTAGAAACGAAGATCGCTTTGACTAATTGACGTATCGAGCATAAGTGTCTACTTGAAGATATGGTTCTTATTGTATTTCGTATACATATCTTTTGTTGATACGCTATTATACTTATTTAAAGTTCTCCAAATGCATTGAGATTTACGTATTTGTATGCAGGTCGTTTCGACCCACACTTGTACGACAGCTGCGTGATGGCGCGCGTGCATTCAATGATAGTTGAACTCCTGCTCGACGAGCCTCGCTCGCAGCTGCTCGGTTACACGCACGTTAACGACGAGGCCGGCATGCAGATGCCGCACGTCAGCCTTTGGTCCCTCACTGATGTTCGCATCATGCTCAATTGTATACAAGTATGTCTCCAAATGTATAATTGTAGCTTTATATGTATATTTTTCTTGACTTTTTGATAATAATGAGGTTTGTAATAATTTTCTGTTATAGAATTCTACTCCTATGCGCCACAAATGCACACATTTCGTGAACATCCCACATTATGGAGTGAGATTTTTCGAATTCGCCGTATCTTTGCTTAGTGACAAATTGAAGGATCGTGTTATGGTAATTATATTGATAAAATTATATCCGGCTTTGTAGTTAGCCCACAATAGTTAACCGTTACGTAATCGAAATATAAAGCGTGTTTTTTCCATGCATATTTCCACGAAATTAACACCTTAATATTGATTATACATAAACCAAAATGGATGATAGGTGAAATAGTATATTTTCCTTCATTTGTATTCATGAAGTTATTTTTAATTATTTCCAGTTCCATCGTACATCAGAAGATCTAACGAAACACGTGGATCCATCTATCTTGCCTAAGGAATATGGTGGTACCGTGCCTCTGAAAGACATGGTAGAAGAACTCAAGAGGAATCTTCTGAAGCGCAGAGAAGAATTGCTTGCTTTGGACGATATGTGCGTCGATTTGTACGCTTTGGAGAAAAATGATCTTACCCAAGATATACATTCGACCGCCGGTTCGTTCCGAAAATTGGAACTCGATTAATTTTGTTACTAAGTGTGTTATTGTTTTTGTAATACCCAACGGAGCAGAATATGTGATTTTATATTGTTCTAAGTGAAATGCTCTTTAAGTTTATAAAATAAAAATAGAAACGTTTAATACATTTGTAAAACGTAGAATATTTAGCGTTACTGGTTAGCTATAATCCTATATGATAAAAGAGTAAATAGATTTTACTTTTAAAACAAAAAAAATCTAAACAAAAAGCGCAAATGCAGAATCCCCTAATTAAAATTGACTTTAAATTTCACTCTTCGAGATTTCATTATGCATTCCTTAATATTTTACTAAGAGATCTCAAGTTTTGTAGTTATTTAACAATTTTCAACGTAGAATGCTCTTCTAGAGTTGGTTATAGTAGGTACTTAAATGCTTGAAATGACTGAAATATGACAAAAAACATGGCTATAGAATAATTCAGTTATAATTTTAAATTAGCACTTAGTATTCTAATGTGTAATGCAAAAAAAGGTGTATTTTTAAATTTCTCTAACAGATTTTAAGGAAAGACAAGGATCTGAATACGGCTTATTAGCTATGCATAGTAACAATTCAGCAAGGTTGTGGTTAAATATTTTCATTTTAAGAAATACCTGTATCCGTGGTTTTCACCTGTTAGTTACTAGTTAGCTAAAGGCAGCCGTCGGTGGAGTCATGTTACCATTAAATCTGGTTTAAAACTGCATTGTCCACAGACAGTGATTATATTAATAATTTTTCTTAGAATAATGTTAGGCAATTATCATTTTGCCGACTTGACTTGACTTGACTGCTGCTTATTTTGTATCTGTAATTTTCACCCTTTAATTTATAAGGTCTTCGCAATTTATGATAATAGCGCTGAAAATTTCTGTTTTTAGTAATAAATGTTTTTAAGGTTTTCTTGTTTTCATTTTTAATTCGTAAAGTTTTCCCCAACAAAATGTGATGCTGAAAAATTAAGTTATCGACTGTGACTTATACTTTCTTAGATCCTTAAAATAGATCATAATTCTAGGGAAATAACAATATTTAGTTAATATTGA
Source organism: Papilio dardanus tibullus (assembly GCA_013186455.1). Lineage (NCBI taxonomy): Eukaryota > Metazoa > Arthropoda > Insecta > Lepidoptera > Papilionidae > Papilio > Papilio dardanus. The sequence goes on along the minus strand of QDHC01000780.1, from coordinate 5,485 downwards.
CGTGGAAACAAAGGCCTATTATAAATTACGACTATGAGACAGCCAAAACAAAGTCTCAAAATTTATTTTACCAGTTAGTAATTTAGAGTATTAAATTAAGATCATGGTTACCCCATTCTATTTTATGCCCACCGACTGCAAAATTATTTGATTTTAAGAAAAAAATACTATTTATCTAATTTTGTTACTAATAAAGAGAAAAAGCATTATAATAATAATGAATTTTATTTATAAAAAAACTAAAAAATTAAAACACAAAACATTTTCAGTTTCTGAACGTTAACCATAGACTAAAGGCTAACCTTGATTTTCAACGTCAAAATCGGCTAACTTCGCTGTAGTTTTTCCCACAGTTTGGCGTCCACCGATTGATAAAAAATTTTAACATCGTTTTCTATGTATTTAGATTAAAAGGACTCAATTTATGCTTATGATTTATTTCTCAGTGAGACATTTATGAGTTGGACATGTCGTTGATGTGATTGTAAAGTTGTTGTACAGCGGTGTTTGTAATTTTGTAAACATCGGGATCACAGGCCCCACGTCTATGACTTCTTGTACGTATTTTGGCCATTATCGGTAACATCCTTATAATTGTGTTATTGGTGTATTATTACTGTGTATTTTGGTAACATTTTAGAGAATATAGACTCTTGGAATATCGAAACTTAAGGTATGTTTGTGTGATGGTGAATTACGACAGTTACGGAGTTGTGGTATGATGGTGGAATCAGTTTATATATTTGATTATCAAAACAATGTGATGTGTGAGGGAGGTTTATCTTTTGGGTTATGCTTTTCGTTGTAGTGATGTATGATGAGGCAGTAATTTCATTAAGTGTGATGTTTTTTAGTTAGCATAAGGTATTGCAGCAGGTGACGATGTTCGTAACATCTTAACAGGATGTGGCATTGCGTTTCTTTTTCATTAATTATTGTAAACAGTTTGTACAGAAACGTGATTTTTTTTGTAGAATGCATTCTTTTTTATGATAAAAATATGATATTTAGTCATAGTTGATATCTGACCCATTTTTATTGCCATATCAATTATTATTTTCATTATGCTGCCAGTATCTGAAGTTTTCTTCTTGGAATGTCTTACTGTTATGGTGTATTGATTTGAAATAAAACACAAATACATTTGTAGTGTATTTTCAAGAACTCAATTAATAGTGTTTTCTTTGTTGAAGTTAGTCAAAAATTATTATTCATTATAATTTTTGGGTCATAGAAAATTTCTGTATTGTCTGTTGTTTGGCAGAGGATTAGCATTTTGAGTATTTTACAAATTTATTGTTATCTTCCATCTTAATTATTATCTTATTTGATAAAAAATAGCATTTTGTGTAAAAAATATATTTGTGTATTTAAAAAAAAATCAGGATTACTTGCTTGTTTATTTTAGCACTGAATATTGTATTCCTTTTTAAAATAGTCAAAATTATTTAACTAGTAAAAAAAAATAGTTTCTTATTTTAATGCCTTTAAGGCATATTAACAAGGAGAGCTAAAAATATGACTAGAAAGGTACACCAGTAGAGGTAGGCTTAAGAAGAGATGGATTGCATTAAAGGTGATATGATCAAGTGACAACTGAGCAAGGAAGATACATTAACATGGAGGACAATACCTCAGTGTGAACCTACGGGAATAAGATTAAGACGGGGAGATGACTATCTTTTTAAATTACAGATTGGCAGCATGGCGGAAATAGTGTACCCGCAAGGCTGCCGCCCCATCACCGATGACCTAGGTCCTGATGAACTGGTTCGCAGGCTAAAGGTTAGTTTTAACAATGTAATTATTTCTAATAATAATCAGCATGTTCTATTACTACTAAAATTAGAGTTAAATGTGACTTAATATTGAGAAATCAATATTTAGTAAATGTTAAACAGCTAAGTTGAAACATTTTTTGTTTCTAAAGCAGCCTCTTAGTACAGAATTAGTACCTAGAGTTACATTAAGGTACTTCACAAATAACCATTACTGGAAAATGAGCGAGGTTAGATAAGGCTAAGCAAAGAAAGAGCTGAGTGGGAACTTGGTGGCCCCATTTTCCACTTTTATACGAAACTGCATACTTGTGTTCCCACCGACAAAGAGAAATGAGATATGACAAAAAGCTCTGAAATGTGCTAGGGAGCTGAGCTGTGTCAAATGAGACAGCTGCGTTATGGCGTTGGGCTCGCTTAGCTCAGCTCTTTGTTGGGACGCAAGCACATTTGAGGCTCAGCTCACCATCTCTTTATCAGCTCATTACTCTTTTGCGGTGGCTGCTCGGATTTAGTCACCACCACCTTAAATCACTTGTATTTTTTTATACAAAGTATTGTAGCAATTTTCTTAATATATAATCTTATTCCGATTACCAAATTGGTTCAGTTGTTTTGGAACTTGTTCAATGCAAACTTACTTTAAACAATCTTTTGTACAGCTAAAAAGGCATTAGTATTATAAATTAATACAATACAAATTGCAAATGTTGTAATTTCAACCAATACAATGTTGTAATGGACAAAAAAGCTGATGCAAATTAAAACAATGAATAATGTGTTGTAAGAACTTATTGGTCAATATTTGTACACAATATATTTTTAATGCGAAATTTTGGATGTATGGATCTTTATATGCAAATATATCCAGATTAGGGATGAGTTAACGATTTTGGTGTCAACAAAACGATACCGTTAATATGCTTTTGTCAACTAGTTTGTTGAATGATTGTTGACACAATCGTTGAATCATTACTCCAGATGTTGGATCGAGATGAAATTTTGCACAGATGTAGATCATAGACTAGGGAACATAGGCTATTAAGTTTGTTAAATTCCGCGCGGACGTAGTAGCGGACCACAGATAAAACGATAATGAAGTTCGAAACATATTTGGCATATTAGATACTAGTTCTTGCTAGACATTGTCAGCATAAAGAAAAATCTGAGTAAGCCTATGCACTATTTCAAACAAATCTTTCTCGATTCCAAATTGAATCCAAATCTGTTAACCTGTTCTAGTGTTATGTAGATTTTGTGCTAACAATGTACTGTCAGGTAATATTCAATTAGTCACAAATTAAAAAAAAGAATTTGTAAAATTCTTGAATGGCAAAGTTATTTATTCATGCTGAAGAGCACTCATTCCAATCTTCAAGCAATTCTGACAAAGGAACCACTTTTTTCCATACAAATTTTAAATAACCAATATGATGCATCCAGAAAATTACTCCACTGATTTATTATACCGTTGTTAGGAAAACACACTACTTTTTCTAATGGGCTGAGTTCCTCATTTTAAAGAACAAGTCAGTTTATGTAAATGCAACACCACAGATTCTTACAGTAATGGAGACTTATGTTTAAATTGTAGATTGGTTTACGATTGCTGTGAAGAAGCCTTTTGAAATATATGTTACATTATGTAAACACTCCGGCTCAATTAGATTAAATCTTATATTTCTTACTAATATTGTAAATGCGAAAGTTAGAACGGATGTATGTTTGAAAATATCTCCAGAATAGCTGAACATATTTCAATGCAATTTTGAACAGATGTAGAATATATTCCGGAAAGAACACATAGGCTAAAATTTATTTTTAATTCCTCGCGGACGGTGTCTCCGGTGATAGTTAGTCTTCTAAATACCTTGGTTAATATATGATGGAAGTAATACTTTATTTATAAAATCTGATTTCCTCTTCCATGGACCCCGGGGGTGCTCCCTATACCACTTTGGGAATCACTTCTATTTGATTTGATTCCATATCATTGAATACTAACAACTTTCATGTAAATAATATTGAAAGTACTGCATTAGTTTCAATCTGATAGAATTGATAATGTATAGTACCGTTAATAAATACATACACGAAACAAAAACATCTCCCTCTATATGTTAGTGTAAAATTGTTAACATTGTCAGTTCATGATGTTACTAGATATTTTAATAAGCGTTTATTATTGACTGAATGGACCATTGGTTATTTGTGGTCTCCTTTTATGACAAGTTAAATGGTCAAATTGTGAAAAAATTTCGCTGATCTGACACCCTCTTATTCCATATGATGAAAAAAAATAGTACTGCGACAAAAGAGGACCAATAAGCCGTCGATTATACGATACTGGAGGAACCTAAACACGACAAATAAGATTGACCAGGGATGTCATGTATCATAAAAATCATCACAATATCACAATGTATCATAAAAAGTACCAGGAACAATGTTCTGTATTTTGGATTAAAATGTATGGATGTATCAGCACCATACGTAGAAAGTACAACAGTACTAAAGCCTTGTACGCACCAGGATAGTATTTTAGTCGCAATTTCAACAAAGGATTTACGAATCTACTCAACTAAAAAGTTGCTGTTAGGACACGTTTAGCTACTAAATTACTATCCTAGTGCATAGGCTTAAGCTTAAACGAGTTTGAACAGTAGTAAATCCTTTGTTGGGATAAATGCTACTTGCTACTCGACTAAAATACTATTCTGGTGCGAACAAGGCTTACGCTGATTCTCGTTTCGGTATGAAGCGGATAAAGTTTAAAGTTGTAAAAAAAATATAACGCAGGTTTCATCGACTAGGCATAATATTGTAGTTATTAAACTATGTATTGCGTTAGATTGTAAACCGTTGATGTTTACAAACTAACGGTGGCATATACGCCTTCATATGTGCGGTCAATCGATAATTGATTGCGGTCGACCGCTTGTAAATGCATTGTTTATTGAATATACGTGCATTCTTAATTCTTATCAATATGCTTTCATAGAAAATTATCTTTCTTCAAAGTCCTGTAAAGGTATAAAGAGACGAAAAATTGTTTCGAACTTTTATACACCACGAGGACGAAGTCGTTGGAGATCGCTAGTTTAAATACGTTAGAGTTATAGAGCTTTCTATGATAAAACATAAAATAAAACCAAGAACATGTAAATATAATATAGTCAGGCTATTAGTTATTTTCCTTACGGTCATTTAAATTAATCGTCAAATAGAGTACTGATGACATTTAGAGTGAAGGAAAACATCGTGATATCTGCACATATCGGCGAAGAAATTCAAAGATATGTGTGAAGTCACGCAAAATACGCGCTAGTCGTGGAGTGAAGGAAAAATGGAGCCCATTATGGGTTGAACTATATTATAGTATTTTATCTCAACACAACTGCACATGTCCATGGTCGTTTCGGTATTTCAGCGATTCTAGGTGTCCGCTTGCTCGTATGCCACTATATAACATAAAAAAAACTCACGACAGTCACTCAGAGGGGTAAGCAGAGGTCAAGGTATTCACTATCCTCTAATAAAACATGCTCTAACTTTAAAGCCTTGTTCGCACCAGGATAGTATAACAGTGGAGTAGAAAGTAATAAGTATCCGAACAAAGGATTTACTAACTACAATACTAAAATCTTGCTGTATGGAATAAATACTATACTGGTGCGTACAAGATTTTTTCTACAGGGTGATCGTAA